>PVJC01043047.1:0-14642 GCA_004026665.1 Murina feae
CTCCAGGACAGGCTGGCTTCTTTCCTTCCTCTGAGGCCTGTGCAGGTGCCTCTCAGAAGGAAGCACCTGACGTACCTGAGAGATAAGATTTGTAAAGATCTGAAGGCCTGAGACAATGAGATGAAAGAAACCAATTACATCAACAGGAGTCTTGTATTATTAATTTCTTAAAATTATTTGTACATGTGCAGAATAGGATAGGCCAGAAACAATAGCTAGTCATGCAAAAAAAAAAAAATCTTGAGATGTCATCCACCTGTGCTCGTTACAGTAGGGCTGCATTATCAGTGCTCACATCTCAGGAAATAGCAATCTGCTTCCCTCCGGAGGGACTCACCCACGGCCGGATTGTGTAACATGGGGGGTACACATCTGGAGACGCACACGGACAGACAGGAGCCATCCAGGCGAGGAGACCGAGACAGTGCAGGGTGGAGGGGATGTCCTAATGAGAAGGGGAAAGTGGTGAGAATGAAAATGTCTTTGCAGGGGAGAGGTCATGGGAGCACGATCAGCACAGCTGATGTCAAACACTTGAAGTGTTGTCCTGTTGAAGGCAGAGTAGACATTCTGTCCTCTGACGGGAGAATCCAGCCTCCTGAGTGGATATTTCTAGCCCCAGGATGGCCCAAGTGTGCACTGAGCCGCCTCTCCCCAAGTATCCAGGAAAGGGAGGCCTGCCGCTGGGAATAGGATGGGCCTGCGCACTAAGGTTTATGTAGACCCCACCATTGCAGGGAGGCTGGGCATTGATACATCTGGGGCCCGTTCCAGGTGTTCTAGTTCTTGCTCTGCACTAGTGCACCCTGAGGGGAAAGCGCGTGAGACCGACAAGTCTGTGTCCTTGTTCAGTGCCCTCACCGTCATCATCGCATGCTTACTAAGCACGGAATGTAGGTCATGTCCTCCCCAGGAGGCTCTGGTCTATAAGGGCAGAGCCACGGGCACCTGGGCCTTCAGAGAAAGCCAAGCGACAGCTGTAAATGTTACCATGTGCTGTCAGCCACAGGCTGTGGGCTGAGGTCTACATGGCAGCTGAAAGGCGGCTCCTTTCTTTCGGACCCTAGGGGAACCAGGCCGCCCCGGGACCCCTGGCCTGCCCGGCATGCCCGGCCGCAGCGTCGGCATCGGCTACCTCCTGGTGAAGCACAGCCAGACAGACCAGGAGCCCATGTGCCCCGTGGGCATGAACAAGCTGTGGAGTGGATACAGCCTGCTGTACTTTGAAGGCCAGGAGAAAGCCCACAACCAGGACCTGGGTAGGTACCACCCGCCAGTCCCCAAGGCCAGCCAGCTGCAGGTGGTCAAGATTGAAAGGCCACGGTGAGGCTCATGAATCCTCTGCCCCAGGATGAGCTTCTCCTGGGGTTTCAGAAAGGGCTACAATGGCCTTCGATGTCCTCAGGCGAGGACCTGCCTTTAACCTTAGCCTCCCACGGGCTCCCATGAGTCCCAGCCTCGTGCTGGCTCCTCTCTGCCCGGAAGCCACCAGCTACTTCACCTCCTTACTTTTGCCCCAAGTTCTGTAAACAGTCGGGCTGGGCTCGTGGGAGCCTGGGGGTCACGTAGAACCCCCAGGAAAACGGGTATGTGGGTGGGTGTGCTCAGATTTATTCAAATAAACCTGGTTGCCAGAAAGAATCAAAATGGCTTGAAAGCACACGGACATTAAAGTCTGGGGCCCAGGGGGAGGATGTCTCCGTCTGTGGCATCTGTGGTGAGGACCACGGGCGGGGAAACCTGTCCTGCCGAACCCCGACGGTGTGTTCACATTCCTGTGTATGTGATCTCCTTCTGTAGTAAGTTTATTTAAGTGGGGCAAAGGGAAGGGCCTAAAAGAGAGGTGGGGACCGGGGCCAAGAAGGCAGCCTAGGTGCTCGGCAGCTGCTGAAAATGGAGTGCAGGCATGGCCCTGGGCACGTGTGCAGCCAACGGGAAAGAGAACCTGCTGGACTGAGTAGTTGGCTCTGACCTGAGGAGAGTTGATTCTTACCAGAAGCCATAGTCACTTACAGGTGGAAGTGGCCAGCGTCCTTCTGGGAGGGTGCCGTGGGGTATGATGATGAGCTGGGCCCTCATCTTGGATGCCGTTGGGGGTTTCTCCGGGCTGGTGCCTTAAAACTCCCCAACATGGGCCTCACCTGGGGTGCTATTTGTAAAGACACCACTTCCTGCTGACCCCGCGTCGTGCAGAGGTGTGTGTGAGAACATCTAGCAGTGCAGGACTAACATGTCCGTGTACCCTGTTGCCCCAAAATGGGAATTGGCTCGGTCCCCCAGTGCACAGCTGAGCCCCTCCCAATGGCCCCGGGGCAGGTCCCTGATGTGGGGGAGCCCAAGCCCGCCTGGAGGAGCATCGTCCGGCTGCACTCAGCTGGGACCTCCTTTTGCAGGGCTGGCGGGCTCCTGCCTGGCTCGGTTCAGCACCATGCCCTTCCTGTACTGCAACCCTGGGGATGTCTGCTACTACGCCAGCCGCAACGACAAGTCCTACTGGCTGTCCACCACCGCCCCGCTGCCGATGATGCCTGTGGCGGAGGACGAAATCAAGCCCTACATCAGCCGCTGCTCCGTGTGCGAGGCCCCGGCCGTGGCCATCGCCGTCCACAGTCAGGACGTCTCCATCCCCCACTGCCCGGCCGGGTGGCGGAGCCTGTGGATCGGGTACTCCTTCCTCATGGTATGTGGTGCTTGCCAGCGCTCTCTCAGAACATGGAACCAGGTGGCAATCGAGTTCCCGTCCCCAACCACACTCTGGCTGGGGAAGCAGCAAGAGCAGCTGCCAAAATTACTCAGGCAGGCAGCTGTTCACGTCACAGGGGCACCTGGCCCGGGGGTGAGGGAGAGCCGGAATACAGCCTGCACACGGACCTGTGCGTTGTTGCCTGAGCCACGGGCCCAGGCCTGGGCTACCCCCGCCCAGAAGGGACCTGTTCATTTGCCACCAAGCCTTTGTCATTAGGATACGTTTGGCTTGTTATCCATCTTCCTAAGCAGAACACGAAAGGGAAAGCTCTTCTGGCTTATCCTATGGCTGAACATAGGGACGCATTTTATCCAGAGTCCTGAGTATCTTATGTAGAATCTCTCTAGGACCTAAAGTGCCCTCAAGACACATTCATTAACAAGTCCGTTTAAAGCAGACAGGTGTATGCTCATAAGGAGAAGCCTGGACTCCCACTGTCCGATCACCTTTGGGTATAAGTAGGAACTCGGGCTTGGCCAGCTTACGTTTAGCTTAGCATGACGGGAAGGGACTGCACCAGGGAGCGTCCCTTACACTTCCCTGCCTGCTCCACCATCGTAGCGGGGGAGGAAAGTCCAGTGGAGGCAGCGGACCTTCTGCTTAATTTATATTGGTTGTGAATGTCATAACCCCATCATCACTCCAGCCATGGCGATGTGTTAGATATTTCATCAATTACATTAATAACATCATATATAACTGGGGGCACAGAAACTCAGAACCCTTACTCTGCCCGGCTGGTCCCAGCTCTGAGGCTTCCAGCCTGGTGCTTCCCCCAGACCCCGCCTGGCTGGCCCCAGGCTCTCCCCTGGGGACCCCTTTCCAGGGCCTGGCAGCTCCCAGGCATGGCCTCAGCTCCCAGACCAAAGTGGGGCCTCAGACGTCCTCGTGGAGATAGGCCTGCTTCTTCCGGCCTGTTCACAATAAACAAGAGTGTGGTGGCTCTGGCTGGAAAGGCGTCTGCATGTTTGTGAACAGAAAACTTTTCAAAGACTTTTGTTTTTTGCTGGTGCCTGCCCAAATACAAGCACCTCTTTTCTTCCCTGCAAACTGAGGTTGCGATGTTCCTGTTTGAAATGGACAGGTGCTGACAACCCACTCCCCATTCAAACCTTACCCTGCCAAGCCAAAGGACAGTCTTTTATAGATTAGCTTTGCGATCCAGGGGCCTACCTAGCATGCACCTTCATAGGGCTAAAAATGTCCGTGAAGCAAAAAGAAAGCAGAACTTGAAAGTGGCAAAGAAAATGCCCTCTGACACTTGGCCTCGTCTCCCAGCCAGCAGCTGCTGGGTCACCTCCAGGGACCTTCTGATTAGAAAAAAAATTAATTACACAAGTAGTACCTGTTCATTGTTGAAAAATCAGCAAGTAGAGATCGTCTAAGATGAAAACTAATGAAACCCACTCATGTATACTCCCTCCCTCTTCATAAACGGTAACAGAGGGGCAGGGTGGGGTCACTTTGGGGAGAGAGGCTTATTTTTAAAACTTAACCTCAGAAGCTGACCCACATCTTGATTTTATTTTTTCTTGAAAACGAAAGCCAACATTTTGGTATTCTTTCTGCCAGACAAATACTTCATTCTTTGAGTGGGTGATTGGGGAGATGATATTTTTGCCCCCAAATGTAAGCAGCTATATCTACTGATTATAACCTGCTTTTGAGATAGATATATATATATATATATATATATATATATATATATATATAATTTAAGAGAGGGAGGGAGGGATAGAAACATCAATGATGAGAAAGAATTCTTAATTGGCTGCCTCTTGCATGCTCTCTACTGGGGATTGAGCCTGCAACCCAGGCATGTGCCCTGCCCAGGAGCCACACCAGATGGTCACTGCTTTTGCTTTTGTTCTGGTTGTCAATAACACATCAGGACCATCCATTTATGTGCACAAACCCTACCCTGCAGCATGCTTGCTACCCAGCTCTGCTTCCTACATGTCTACCCTGATTTACTTAGCCAAGCCCCTAGCATGTTGCAGGTGGTCTGTGTTGACACCGATAGATGCTCACGGTGGTTGTTCAATTAGGGGAAAGTGCATCACTTACAATCAGCCCCGGTCTATCCCAGGTGAGTGTGCTCACAGCTCCCCTCTCTCCTTCCCTGCAGCACACAGCCGCAGGCGATGAAGGCGGTGGCCAGTCGCTGGTGTCGCCAGGCAGCTGTCTGGAGGACTTCCGTGCCACACCTTTCATCGAGTGCAACGGAGGCCGTGGGACCTGCCACTACTTCGCCAACAAGTACAGCTTCTGGCTCACCACCATCCCCGAGCAGAGCTTCCAAGGCTCACCGTCTGCTGACACTCTCAAGGCGGGGCTCATCCGGACGCACATCAGCCGCTGCCAGGTGTGCATGAAGAACCTGTGACGGACACGCCGGGTCCTCGGCCGCCGCCCCACCCGGACGCACTTCTCTGCAGGCTGACATTCAGCTGGGGCCACGTTGGTGCTTATTCTTAATTTATTACCTCAGGTGCTGGCCCAAAAGTTGATTTCAGTTTTTTCTGTAAAAACAAACAAAGGTCACCAAAGGAATTCAGCACCAGTACTTCTATCAAATAGCCACTTGTCATTCATTCATAGGTGCTAGCCACGGTCTCCACTCTGCAGAGTGAGGCCCTCCTCCAACACCGCGACCCTCCGAAATGGAAAACTATTAACAGCCCAGCACTCCCTGTCAGGCCGCACTAGACTATTAGGCGCTAAGTGTAACTAACTCCTTAATATGTACCTCTGTAGTCACCGCATTTTCAAACTCCGCAGACAGCCCACTTATTTAACTCACTTAACGGGTGGTATAGACAAATGAAGCCATACAGCCCGAGGGCTCCTGAACTCGGTGCCGCTGTTCCCACGTGAGGGTCTCCCGGGGACAGGCCCGACCCTGCACACTAAGCCAAAGAGATGACTCTGACAGCATGATCTTCTCCCAAATCTGTTGGTGTGAATTATCCTAACCCCCTTGAGGCCAAGAAGACACTGATAGTCACACACCAGCTGTCATTCTTTCCACCACAGCCTTACAGGTCCCTGGGTTTGGCAAAACTCACATAGAAACAAAGACCTTCTAACTGTCTGTTGTCAGCCAGGCTACTTGAGGGCAAACTCCAGTCAGAAGTGATGTTTCTACTGCCCCCTGGCCACCCTGGAGATGGACCCTCCATTTTTTTGTACAATGTCCTCTATCATGAACGTAAAATAAAAGTTGGTTTTGAACATTTTTATACCCCCAGTTGTTGGCTGCCTTAATTTTCTCAAGTGGATAGAACCCAGAATTTGCTGTGCCCTGGAGACACTGCATCTGTTGCAGGTGGTCTGTGCTGATTTAAGTGCTGAGCCACATAGGGCCTGGAGCTATTTCCTTGAGTTTTGTTAGACTTGAACCCAAATCTGTGATATTATCATTCCACTAGGGGCATGGTGCACAAAAATTTGTGCACTCGGGAGGTCCCTCAGCCCGGCCTGTGCCCTCTTGCTGTCTAGGACATCTCTAGGGATGTCCACTTGCTGGCATGCCTGGCCAGCCTGGGTGAGGGGCTGATGGCTGTTTGCAGGCTGGCCAAGCCCCCCAGTGTGGACCCTCACCCCATTGGGGTGTGGCCAGCCTAGGTGAGGAGCTGAGGGGCGTTTTCAGGCTGCCCACAGTCCCTTCAGGTTTTGGGTCCCTACTGGGGTACCTGGCCAGCCTGGTTGAGGGGCTGATGGCTGTTTGCAGGCTGGTCAAGCCCCCCAGTGGGATCTCTCACCCCATTGGGGTGTGGCCAGTTTGGGTGAAGGGCTGAGGGCTGTTTTCTGGCTTTCAGGCTGCCCACAGCTCCCATTGACCCAATGTCCCAGCAAGGCTGGCTAGAAGCAGGTTTCTGGGGTTTATTTATCTTCCATAATTGATACTGTTCCTTTAAGCCGAGGCCTAGGCAGGTAACGAAGCCTCCTGTTGGCTTCAGCTCTGTGGCTTCTATAATTGAAAGAATGTTGCCTTAGTAGTCGGCGCTCAGGCCTACTGTTTGCTTCAGCCCTGAAGCTTCTATAATTGCAACAATGTTGTTGCCTGAGCCTGGAGAAGCCCAGCCTACCGGCAGATAGTTTACTCCTGGTGCAACAGAAGCCGCCTGTTTACTCTAGCTCCGTGACTACCGGCCTTCATCTTGGCTGGGTTAATTTGCATACAGCCACTCTGATTGGCTGGTGGGCGTTGCTTAGGCATCCCGTAGAAATGGTCCATTTCAATATTACTCTTTTATTAGATTAGATTCTCAGGGACTGGTCTCTGTGTTCATAATGCATTCATGTTTGCAGAAAGCACCCTAACCATCACACAAGGAATTAGGGGTTTCCAAAGCCATTCACTTCATTTCGATATGACATCCCAAGTCAAATCTCAGTATTTCCAGGAAATAGTCTCCAAGACCCATTTCTGCCTTTGGGTTTTTTTCCTGAGACCCAGCTGACCCTTGGGAACCCAACTCACAGAATTTAATTTTACCCTTTAAAAGTCAATCTCATAGTAAACTTTTTCGGAGAATAATTTCCACCTAACGAGGTAAGTATTCCAGCTGATAATGTTATTTGAAAGAGGTCAGCAGCCATTTGGCTTGCATTTCCCCAGAAGCTGACCGAGACAAGGACTCTGAAAAGGAGGGTTATTCTGGGACATGGTTCCAGGGAATGGAGTGGGCCTGGGTTCACTCTGGAAGGAGGGCACCTTACTAAGGGGGCCACTGCCTTAGCAATTTAAGGTTTTATCCTGCTAGGGACCTGCTAAGGAAGGCCACAGAAGAAGCCTCAGATTGTCCCGTCCAGGCATAAGAGAGGAACATTTGCAACCTCCAATCTTGCCCCCAGTGGTCAGAGTTGCCTAAGACAGTCAGCACTTGCATGCCTGAGTGGGCTCCGGCAGCATCCCACGTGGAAGTAGTAAAGCTGATGCAAGGTAGCTAGCTACCCCTGTACACAGCTGGTTTCCATAGCAATAGCTGTAGTAGCGAGATGGGTTAAGAGGCTGAGATCAGGACTGGAAAGATGCCCAGCACAGCGCCTCTCCACAAAGCTTACGGAGGCAGTTGTTTATTCTAGACTCCAATCCCCACAATCAAAGGAGCAGACACCACGTTTGTCACTGTCCTGACAAACTTGGTTTAGATTTGATGCCTCTGCGGTTCACACTTCAGAGTTAGGTGCTGAGCCACAAAAGGCAGGGCACCAGCATTCTCCCTAGCGAGACATATGCCTAGTAGCTCCTGACACCCTCCCCACCTGCAGACTGACTCTTAGGGGGACTTGCAGAATGCAGGGCAGACTCACAGAGCCCTGCCTCCCGTCCACGACCAAGCTCGAGAGCAAAGGGCAGCTGGGGTGGAAGCAGGCTCCGAAGCTGTGGGTCATGCAATGACATAAACTGGCTGTAAACCCGCAGCCATATCCAAACAGGCCATATCCAAACAGGCCATTTCATCATATGGGGGCAGGGTCCAGCTTCTCTGCCACACAGGGGAGTGGAGGGATAAATGAGGCCACCAGAGAGCGAGGCCAAGGAGGATGCTGAGAATTGCCCCTGGAGACACCCACACTGCATCCTGGAGGTGATGAGGGCCCTCCCCAGGCTGAGCAGTCCTGAACGGGGGTTGGGAGTGCAGGACCTGCCTTGATCACCTCACGGAGAAGCCAGCAGCCCTGAGCCTGTCAGACTAACCCTGGGAGATGGCTTCTAGGCCTGCATGACTCTCCAATGGAAGCAGCTGGATGAGAGGATACAATGAGGGATGGCTCCTCTTGCCTTGGGCAGTGGGTATCTGCCGATTAGAGACCTGAACCCCCAAGAACAACCTTGCAAAACACAGCACAGCAGCCAATGGGATGGGACATTTGAAACCCAGAGTCAGGTTCCCAGCTGCCCTAACCTGGAAGGGCGTGGATTTGGGTGAGACCTGGGTATGCATCCTTTTCCAGCCACTGGGAGACTCTGGCCTTAGACCCGCCTTTCCTTGCTCTGTGCTTCGGGCCCTCACACTCTCAAACCCCATGCCTTCCAGGCCCTCCTCCTGGGGGAGGTGCCTGTGAGTTCAAGGCCAATTCAAGGGAGGGGAGGACAGGGAGCAACACCAATGCTTGCCCACTAGGCGGTCACCTGCTCAGAAGTTACTACAAAGGGGCATCTCAGCCCAGCAGCTTTCAGAACAGACACACTGCAGGCACCACAGCTCCACCCGCTTCCAACAGTGCAGGTCCAAAGGGTCCAGCTTTGAGACCACTTCAGGCCACAGAGAGGAAGTGCTCAGGGATGGGCAGGTAGGAGGGCCAGGGAGGCATGATGGCCACTGGGCCAAATTACATTTAAAAAGTGCCACGGGGAACTCCCCCAGCCACAGATTTGCCTCCAAAACATTCCAAACACCTAGAGGGACCACACTCGGGTTCCAAGGCCTTGCCTTCCTCCAAGTAATTACAGCTGGCCCTTGAATGACACAGGCTTGAACTGCGCAGGTCCACTTACACACAGGTTCTTTTCAATAAATTGTACAGTTCTGTAAATGTATTTTCTCTTCCATATGACTTTCTTAACACTTCCTTTTCTCTAGCTTACTTTATTGTAAGGGTAGAGTATATAATACATTTAACATACAGAATGTGTGTTCATCAGCTACTTATGCTATTGGTACAACTTCCGGTTAACAGAAGACCATTGATGGTTAAGTTAGAGGGAGTCAAAAGTTATATGCAGGTTTTTGTGTGGGGCTCAGCACCCCAGCCCCTGCACTGTTTAAGGGTCAAACTGTGGTTGTTACCCCACACTCTACATAATGAGGGTCACCAGAGCATGGAAGAGGCAGAAGTCACTTTGACTTCCCCTTCTCTCTGGAGGACAAACACCATCTCTCTGATCCATGTCACTGGCTTCCAGCACTGGGCTTACCTCTGTTATCGGGAAACTATGCTGAGGTGCGTGGCTGCCAGACATTTGTGTGAGAGGATTTTCCTGGCACAGCAGGCAGCTCTGTTCAAACCAGGATGTCAGGTTCAGAAAGGACAAAGATGCACTTTTGTGTTTTTTAATCCTCACCCAAGGATATTTTTTCCATTGATTTCCAGAGAGCATGGAAGGGAAGGAGAAGGGGTGGGGAGGGAGAGGGGGAGAGAGGGAGAGAGGGAGAGAGGGAGAGAGGGAGAGAGGGAGAGAGGGAGAGGGAGAGAGAGAGAGAGAGAGAGAGAGAGAAACATCAACGCAAGAGACATATCATCTGGTTGGCTCATGCTGGGGAACCTGAATGAGGTACGTGCCATGGACCAGAAATCAAACCCGTGACCCTTCAGTCCGAAGGTCAGCCTCTAACCACTGAGTCAATCCAGCCAGGATGACAAAGCTGTACTTTTAAGTAACCAGCATAGCAGCCTGGAAAAGGGGGAAACCATGACTTACAGCATCCAGATTACAACATACCCAACCCAAAACTTCCCTGATGCTTTCGCCCAGCGCAAAGCCTCAAGGGCACCAGGAGACATCCAACTAGGAGATACTGTTGAGAAGGTTTTATCTGTATGAGGACACGTCAGCACCCTAGGTGAAAAGTTGCAGCACAGCAGATTAACTTGTGGCCTCCCAGCCCCAGGGCAGCTGCGTTTGTACAAAGGAGTGGAAGGAATGTTTGAGGACACCAGCAAGCCCACGTCCAGCAGAGAAATCCCCTCCCTCTCCACCGGCTGACTCACGAGGCTGACCAGCCTGAAGCTTCCTCAGAACAGGTTCCCTGATAGGGAATTAGACCCACATGAGGTCATGACCAGAACCCTGTGATCAGACTTGGATCTGAGGACCAAACCCCCTAATGCAGTGGTTCTCAATCTTCTGGCCCTTTAAATACAGTTCCTCATGTTGTAATCCAACCATAAAATTATTTTTGTTGCTACTTCATAACTGTAATGTTGCTACTGTTATGAATTGTAATGTAAATATCTGATATGCAGGATGGTCTTAAGTGACCCCTGTGAAAGGGTCGTTGGACCACCAAAGGGGTCTCGACCCACAGGTTGCGAACCGCTGACCTAATGCAAGAGAGCCAGGCTGTGCCCTTGGAACACAGCCCAGAGTGAAGCCTCTTTTTAGGACAATAACAGGTGAAACGTTACGTGTCGTAAATGGGGAATGTTGCATCCCTGGGCAATCCCCCGTTCCGGGACACTAGCCGGGGGTGCTCAGAGCAGATGAGCAAGGGAATCAAAGATGGGCAAGGGCCTTGAGAACACATGCAGTCAGCCCTGCCTTCAAGCATGAGATAATTTCACAGGATGCTTTTTTTTCCCTCCACAGCATTCAAAGACAAGCTCCTGATCTCCCTGGGTAGCATGTTTCCCAGCTGTGTCACAAAAAGATGCACTTGACAGAAAATTAACACAACGTCTGCCCATGCAATGGCATATTAAACCAAATCAATGAAAAGTAATCAGTCAAATGGATCCACTTTCGTTTTCAACAGGCTACAGTTGTGAAATCGAAATCTGGAGCTTTAACGGGACACCTTAACTAAGGAGCCCCAGTCACACGCTAAGGATGTGCCCCCCCCTTCCATCCTCAGGGCAGGCACACTCACCTGGACAAGGTGTGCACAGGACAGAGGAGGTGGCCAGGAGGACCCAGAGGCAGAGATCCTAGGGACTCAGAAAATTTCCCGAACACCAACCTCCCCGCCCACCAAAGAAACCCACTCACAAAAGACTGTGTTCTCACTAGCTTTCTGCCTCATTTTCCTTTCTTTACTTTTCTTTTAATATACATTTTTATTGATTTCTGAGAAGAAGGGAGAGGGAGAGATAGAAACATCAATGATGAGAGAGAATCATTGATCAGCTGCCTCCTGCACACCCCCTACTGGGGATTGAGCCTGCAACCCAGGCTTGTGCCCTGACTGGGAATCGAACCATGACCTCCTGGTTCATAGGTCGATGCTCAATCACTGAGCCACACCGCCCAGGCTCACTTTGCTTGCTGTTATGGGCTGATGCTTGTGTTCCCCCAGAATCCATATGCTGAAGCCCTAGCCCTCAATGTGATGGTGTTTGGAGGTGGGGCCTTGGGGAGGTCATGAGGGTAGGGCCCTATGATAGCAGCAGTGCCCAGAGCTCGCTCTCTCTGCCACGTGGACAGGTGGAGAAGGAGGCCGCACCTGGAAGAGAGCCTTCCCCTGGAACAGAACGGGCTGGCACCTTGATGCTGTGAGAAATAAATGTCTGCTCTTTGGTCCACCCAGTCTGTATCTTGTTACAACAGCCTGAGCTTGCTGAGACATCTCTTTCCCAACCAGAGGTCCCCACATCTGGCCTACATGTTCTCAATAACATTTCTAAGAAAACGAAACCTACTGTCTCACAGCTTCCCCGCCTTAGCATCTTCTAATACCACAACAGTGCACCCACCCACCAGCAGAAATGGGGTTTCTGATTCAGTAACTGTCCGGGAACCCGAGCAGACCTCAGCAGAAAGAGCTTCTCGTTTTGCTGTTATCACTGGAATTCATGTCATCAGGACAACTAGGCAGATGGGCTGACCTAAACATGCTGGACCTCGTAAGGATTCAATGCAGCTTTTAAAGAGAGAAGTACTTTACGCTCCCAGCATCTCCCAGCCAGGAGTCCACCGGGGGCACAAACTAAAAGTCTAAAGCAACACAGTCTCCACTCCCAAGTTCTTCTCAGGATTCTTTTTAATAATATGTGTCGTTCACGCTGCTACAACCAATATAAAAACAGTGCTTCCTGGTTTTGTATAAATTAACACGTGGAGAATCTTTGTGATGCATCAGATACAAGTTCCAAATGATGGGACCAAAGATCAGTCACAGTGAAGAGAAACGTCTGAGAACGACAGGCATGGAAGACGTCCAGGTGCTCAGACAGGTGCACACCCACCCGAGCCACCCTCCACCCAGGCCAAGGTGTCAGGAAAGGATGAGCGCAGGCACAACAGTCTCCAGGAGCCCTGATCCTGCAGCTCCCCACCGCCCAACACAGGATGCAGAGGCGACGGTTCGCATTGACCTTCTCTTAATAACTAGCTGTCATTCCCACGCATCTGCTCCTCCGTGTGCACAAAGGAACTCCTTGAGTTTCTATGCTCCTGACCACAGCTCGCCTGGCCACACTCCTTGCCAATTGTGTAAACTGTGGGCCGGGGGGCCCCCGAGGGTCAGGCACAGCACCCAGATTTGGTGCGTCCGGGCGGCTTGTAACGGGAGATGTCCACGGTCTGCGGCGGCCCCTGCGCTCTCTGCCGCAGGATCACGGGCACCACCATGTCGAACAGGGTTTCAAACAGCAGGTCCACGTTGTGCCCGGTCTTGGCGCTGGTCTCGAAACACATCTGCTCCGCGGCCGGCATGTCCTTCTCATCCAGCATCTTGTACTTCAGGATCTTTTTATAAAGAGCCACTGCTTCCTCCAGCCGCACCTGCTTGGGCCCCTTGGACGGCGCACTGCCGCCCGCTGGCCGGGGGCTGTCCCCTTCCGCCTCGCAGCCCTCCGAGGCCCCCTCCTCACTGAGGTCCACCTTGTTCCCCACGATGGCGAAGAGGCAGTCGGTGCTGGCCGTCTCCGTCAGGCCCAGGAATCTCTCCTCCAGCTCCACCAGGCTCTGCGGGTGGTTCACGTCGTAGGTGAGGATGACTGCGGCCGCCCCCCGGCAATACATGGAGCCAAGGCCATGGAACTGCTCCCGCCCTGGCAGTGGGGAGGAGGGAGGAACAGAAAGATGTCGTTATCTCTCCTCTCAGATGCACCCACCAACCATGACACACAGGAACCCCTGGGAGGGACCATGGAATTGTCACCCCAAGAGTAGGTGTGGCTGGAGCTGAACTGGGTGGAGACACGGGTGCGCAGAAAGCAGTGACGCGTCCAGGCCACGGGATCTAAGTGCAGGGCCCTGTCCCTCTTGGGGGGCGCGGGCGGTGCAGGCCGATCCCCACCACCAGCAATTCCTGCACAACCTCGTCAGCACTGTAGTTCACCTCCGAGACCAAGAAGATACCCGTGCCCTATTTTCCTTTTTGAATTTTTGTGAGTTTATTTGAGCCAAACTGTCAACATGTATGCCGGGAAGGAGAACTGGGATAATGCTTCCCCTATTTTCTTTTTAATTAAAAATTGCACAGCTTGTTCCTGGTTTCGCATTTTAAAAGAAAGTATTGCAATAAAATGGGTCTTCCTGCTGGATGACATCTGTGCCACATCTCAGCATTGCAGTTGTCCTGACACGGCACCACGCAAGCTTGACCTCACACGGACGCACACAGCTGCCCGCACCCAATGTCCTGCTCTGCCTCCCAGACCTTCGCTCCTGCCCAGCTGCCTGGATGCGGCCACTGGTCACTTCCCAGGGGGTTCCTGACCCCCTTTCAGTCCCATCGTCCCCCCCACACACACACACATTTCGCGCCCCTCACATTCCCTCTGAGCTCTGGCTCCTCCACTCAGCACAATTGCAGGTCCACGCCTTGTTCTGCAGTTAATATTTGTCTCTCTACCAGTGGGGGGGGGGCTGGACCTCGTGGTTTTGCTTGCCTCTACGTATTTGGTGCTAATAAATGTGTTGAGTATGAATGTGTTGAGTTAGTGAAGCCACCAATTTACCACCACTCCCATTTAAAACACACACACACACACACACTTTTCTCTTACATACGATTTCTTAGTTTGTTTTGTAACAATTTGGTCTGATTTTCAAAATGGTGGAAGCTCCATTTACAAGTTCCATTTACAAATGGACAAGTTCAGCATTGCGGCATCTGGACTTCCAACCTTTACTCTGAACTGCAGGCTGAGGAGAAGAGGGGGGAGGGATGTGTTAAACCCACAAAGAACTGCAATTTCGTCAGACTTGAATACGTTTATT
>PVJC01043048.1:0-14649 GCA_004026665.1 Murina feae
TGCTCCCAGCCCTTCCTCCCAAGCCCCTCAGCCTCCATCGATGGTCTCATGGACCTCGTCTCCTACCAGGCAGCCAACTCAACCCTCTGCAGGGGCCTGGGCGCTGTGATCAGCCCGCCGGCTGCCACCAGGCAGCTGTTTTTAGAAGGTCTTTCTGCTTTTCACCTTCCCACAGAGAACAGACACCCTTGATTTCTTCCCTACCCCCACCCCCTTCTGCTAGGACACTTCGTCTTCTGTCGTGTTGGCCTTGTACACGCTGTCCCTGGAGGTGTAAGCTCTTCACCACTGTCCCTCACTTTCTGTTGTCAGATGCCTTTGCAACTGGGGAAACTGAGGCCCAGGTATTGAGGGAGGTTGAGAGTCCTGTTTCGGGAGATGCCAGCGTGCGTGTCCCCTGCCCCAGTAGCTGCTTCCGTCACCAGGGGCTGTCTCCTCCCAGGTGTGTGCTGTGTGCTGACGAGGCCCCCACAGGGGACGCTGAGGCTGGGAGCTAAGCTGCTTCTCCCCTCCATTCAGAACCCCCTCTCCTGGCCGTCCTTGGTCCACAGTTTCCCCCTCCTGCCCCTGACGGTGAACACTGCAGGTAGACTGTCAGGTGCCCCTGGCTTTGGTGCTGCCGTGGCTGTGGGTCAGTCCTGCCTCCTCCCCGCGTCCTGAACAGGCTCTCAAAACCCCAGCCTGAGTCTGTCCCCCAGGTCCCATCGTCCAGAAGGGGAGTGCCCCCACACCCCTACAACCACCCTCAGACAGGCCCATAGAACCGGTGAAGCTCCCACTGGGCCAGCGTGGGTGACCGGAAGGAGAGTTTGCAGGTGGTGGACAATCACACAGACTTGGGAGCAAACACACCTGCGTTGCTTGGAAGGGAGGTCAGGGAACCATGGGGGACGCGGACGGGGGTGCATGGCCGCCTTTGCATCAGAGGCTCCTTCCCAGCCCCTCCCGGAGGGCGGGCTTCTGAGGACCCTGGCCCAGGTTAGGGGCAGCCTCCCGGCCCCGGAGGTGTCTGAAGAGGACACTCATCTGTCGCCGCCTAGGCCAGGCCACTGGCCACCAAACTAATTAGGTCATTCCCCACCCCACACGCTGGGTGCTGACCACAGGCTGCTCTGGGGCGTGGATGCCTCTGCAGTGATGGAGCACCTTGTGCGGGCCAACCCTGGAATCCCTTCTTCTTCTCCTTAAGAATCGGATGAGGAAACAGGCCGCTTCCCCAGGGCGGCAGTCACCGTCCACACGCATTCCACACGGCGTCCCCTTCCTGCCGCTGTGGCTCCTCTCCAGCAGCCCGGCTGCTGGCCTGTGAACAGGCATCCGTTAAAGACGGAGCCGCTTCCTCCGTGCAGGTGCAGAAACGGGAAAGGCCACGTCCTGACCCTTTAGCCACGCGTGTGACATGCACCCCGCCCTGCGTGCCTTAGTCCTGAGGCTCTGCCTGCACCAGTAGAGGGAGCACCAGGTGCCCCCACTGGGCCCTGGAGAGCCTGGATCCTTAATGCCAGGCTCAGGAAGGGAGCAGAGACCTGCAGAACGCTTAAGGTGAGAGCAGAAGTAACCCAGCAGTGGGGAGTGCCGCGGCAGGAGCCTGTGTGACTGCTCGGACCTGCCGGATAACGGGATTACACATCCCTCGTCCCCTCCACCAGGGGCTCCAGGCCAGCCGGGTCTGAGCAGTGTGACAGCGGGACGTCCCTCCTTCCTCTCTGGCTTCACATCCTCACCAGTCACTACGCCTCACCCCTCGCCGGCTGGGACGCAATGTCCCGAGGGTCTCAGCTCCCAGGTGTTGGGGAGCCTCTGGGAAGAGGGTACACATTGTAAGCCTAAGTTTTTAGTGTCTGCTCTCGAGGGCGACTCTGCCCATCTCCTGGTCCAAGGAGCCCAGGCCAGAGACCAGGATGTGGGCAGCTCAGAGGGGCCGCCTCGTGGGGCCTGGCCTTTGGAAACACCCAAAGCCGTGCCTTCTCTCCTGTGGTGCTGTCTGTCTGTTTATTGGACTGTCAGGCCCTATCTCAGCTCCCAGCCACGATCTGGGCTGAGCCCCTATGGCCAGGGCAGGGCCTGGAATGGGGAATGGCAGCCACCGGGAGACTGGAACCAGCACCTGTTCCAGCCATTGCCGCTGTGTAATTAGCCACCCCCAAACCAGAGGTGTGACAACTGTCTTGTTATGCTCAGCCTGTGGGTCAGGACTTCAGACAGGGCACAGCGGGGAGAGCTTGTCACTGCGCCATCTGGGGCCCCAGCTGGGTGATTCCGTCGCAGGCCCCGGATCTCAGAGGCCTGTTCTCTCGCGTGTCTGGCGGGGACACGACTGCCGACATGGGCCTCTGCTGGGCTGTGGCTAGAAGGCCTGCAGGTATGGTCTCTCGGCCTGGGCTCCTCACAGTATGGCGGCCTCTCGGGGTGGGCTTCCTACATGGAAGCTCAGGGCTGGGGAAGGGCGTAGCCCAACTCATGGTGAAGCCACGTTGCTTTTGACGACTTAGCCCCGAAGACACGCCTGGTCACTTCTGCTCCGTTCTGCCCGTCACAGGAAACTCACAAACTGCCCGGATTCAGGAGGAGGGGAACCAGACCGCCTTTGGGGTCTAAAGGGGGCGGGGGGTAGGGGGCAGGGCTGTAGAAAAGCACGCGATTCCGGCCTGCCCCCGTGCCCCTGCTGCCTGCCGGGCCCTGTCTTGCAGAGGAAAACCCAGAGCCTGGATGTGGTGCCCGTGAGTCTGTTCTGAGCGTGCTCCCTGGGCCTGACCACCTTTGGGATTCCCACCCTCGGTTCCCGGGACCCACGAACCTAATACGAGCTGCTCAAGGAACCGGCTCCCAGGGACTCTTTGTGGGAACATTTAACAGAAAGCACAGCCCACCCCAGCCTGGCTCAGCCAAAGGCAGCTTCCACGGAGCCGTAACAGCAGCGGCTCAGCTGGAGCTGCTGGTTCCAGGGCTGGCCCTGCCGCTTCCTGTGTGACCTTGGGCAAGTTACTTCAGTTCCCTGTGCCTCTGCTCCCTGGTCTATAAAACAGGTACCTCCTGCACTGGTCAGCCCAGACTGTCGCAGCCAAATACACCGTAGCCTGGGTGTCGGAGACAAGAGACAGTTGTTTCCTCACGGCTCTCGTAGGCTAGACGTCCAAGACGCAGGTGCCGGCCTGGCCATTGTCTGGTGAGAGCTCTCTTCCTGGCTTACAGGCGGTGGCCACCTGCTCACTGTGTCTTCACATGGCAGCCTCATGTTGCTGTCTAATAGCTCTTCTTATAGGGAGGCAATCCCACCATCCATTCCCTGAGACCCCCCCCTTTTGACCTCCTCAAAACCTAATGACCTCTCACAGGTCCTACCTCCGAATACCCTCACATTGGGGGGGGGGGAGGGCTTACGCATGCAAATGGGGGGGCGTGGCAGGCGGCCCCTTGGCACGCACAGAGAGCACCTCCTCCTGAAGCTCCCCTGCAGATAATATCACTTATTGCCTAGAATGGCCTGGTCCTAGGAGTGAAACTATGCAGAGAAGAGCCCAGGACAGGAAGCAGCCGCTGGGTGTCCAGGAGGACCGTGGCTTGTGGGGTCCTGGGGCCCCGGGTCATTTCTGCCTGCGCGGTGGGAAGACTCACATCTTTGATGAGAATGGGCTGGAAGGTACTGATGGGGCGGTTGGGCTGGCCACCACGTCCAGGGTCTCACAGTAGATTTTTGTGTAGAGGTTTTACCTTCCCTCATCTTTGCACGTACGCGAGTGTGTTTCAAGGCCATCACTTTTTCTGGTTTGTGGATTTGGGAGAGTGGGGGGAGGAGCTAAAGGTGTCTTTCATTAAATATTGCCACTCCCTCCTCTTTAAGGTCACTGACAGCCAGTAAGGGGGAGGAGAAGTATCTCTTTAGAAGGCCTTGCAAATGAAAACACACACGCTGCTGCATGCACAGAAGTTCTCATGTAGCCCAAATCCTTCCCTCGGTTGCGATTTTAATATGTGCACAGTGTGGTGTAGGAATACAGAGCAGCTTGGGAAAACGCCTCGGCCCTAAGGTTCTTACAGTATTAAAATCCCAGTCATCCTGCACAGAGAACACAGCAGCCCTGAGCTTGGCCCCTGCCCACCGGTGCGCTCCACCCCCTGTGACCCCTGAGGGACATCCCCAGAGCGGCCGTCGCACGGGCTGCTTTTAACGGCCGAATTTCATTAACTGTTTTCTCATTCCTCCGGATGGGCCTGGCAATGAACTCTTATCAGGGTATTGTGGCGAGTACAAGTCAATTAATTTCTTTTAAGGAACTTCAACTGAAATCCTATTGGATTTATATTCCAAAAATGATTTCCATTCCATTCCTTCCCGAGACGGTGGGCCCTGCGGAGTTCATCACAGGGCGGCAGTCACTCACAGCAGGAGCAGGGAGGGAAGGAGAGGAGCCGGAGGGGACCCGAGAGGTCTGAGAGACCCTTTCCTCCAGCGTGAGGCTGGGTGCTGGTGGCAGGAGAACTCGTTTCGATCCTCCCGCCCACAGCCACCTTTCTCCTCGTGGTGGCGAGCGGTGAACAGAAACACACAAGACGCAGGAAGGTGGGGAGGCCTTACCGAGAAGCATGACCAGTGGCCGAGGTGGCCGCGGAGGTCTGGCGCACACAGCTGCCTGCAGTTTCTGGGTCTGCTCTCCCGGGAGCCTCTCCTGTAGCTTTCCTATGCTGACGTGCGGTGCCATCCGAGACATGGCGGGGTGACAGTGGCTGTCCTCATGAGCAGAGCTCTACCAGGCTTTGCTGCCAGTCGGCCCCTCTCTCCGACAGAGGCAGGCACAGCAGAGGCAACGCCTTCCTGAGGGTCTGTCCGTCCACAGGGCCCCCGTCTATCCGCAGCGAGGCCTCCCTGGGGATGGTGCCCGGCTTGTCTGGCAGGCGGGCAGGCCAGCCACGCGCCCCAGAGGAGGTGGCTGAGCTGGGTGGCATCTGGCTCCGAGAGCGTGGCTTAGTGAGTGACTGTGACAGTGATGAGAGGTTGGAGCCTGGGGGGAGGGTGCTGGGCTGGGTCCCAAGGCTGGGCAGGTGTGGGGCTGGCGAGAGATGCTTGCTCGAGCGATTCCGTGCCCCGACACCAGGCTGCCGAGTCGGACGTGGCAGGCAGCTGGTGACAGCAGGTCATGGCCCTGGGGTAGGAATATCCGGGGAAGAATTCAGGGCAGTTGAAAAGTTTGGACAAGATGAGTTTGGACAAAAAAAACACAAAAACTGTATTTGCAAAATATCTGCTATGGGTGCGAGCTAGGGCTACTGTAACGAAGTAGCCAATTCAGGGACTCAGACAACTGGCACTTTATTGTTTCACGGAGGCTGTGAGGTCTAAATCTAGGTGTCGGCAGGGTTGGTCCTTCCCAGGGTGTGAGCATCTGTGCCCTCTGCGTGCACCTGGGCCCAGGTTTCCTCTCCTTTTAAGGACACCAGTCATACTGGGTTAGGGTCCCCCCTAACGACCTCATTTTAATTCCATCACCAGCATGTAAAGGCCTCACGTCCAAACAGGGTTACATTCCGCGTCAGTGGGGGTTAGAACTTCAGTGCATGAATTTGGGGGTGGACACAGCTCAGACCATAACAGATGCTGCCCTGGAGAGCGAGCTGGCAGTGTTCCCCCAAACCCAAGCCCCAGGCTGCCCACACCGGAAGCATTTAGGACACTTGATTGAAATAAATAAATAAATAAATAAATAAATAAATAAATAAATAAAGGTGCGTTTCTGAGCCATGCACAGATCCACTGAAATCAAAATGCCTAGGGAGTGTGGCTCAGGATTTGGCATCTAAATAAACTAAATTAGTTCCCCTGGTGATCCTGGTGCCTCTAAACAGCTGGGGGCTGGTGAGGGGAGCCAGGGGGATGACAGCGCTCCACCTTCCAGGAGTCCCTTGGTCTAAGAAAAGTTCCATAGGAGGCAATGAGGGAGGATGCAATGCAGTGTACCAGTGACCACCTGCACAGCACAGACCAAGGTCCTGTGGTCACTGAGCAGGAAGGAGGTTCCCCGAAGTGGGGAGTGTTGAGGAAGCAACCCCAGGGGGGCAGGCGGTGTTTCTCACATCTTCCTTTGCACAAGGATGATTTCAGGCCAGGGATTCGAAATCTGACAGGACAGGCTGCCGGAAGACGCGAGGATCTGTCTCAGAACTTATCTCCGTGTTAAGAATATCTCGGTGCAGCGTACCGCTTGTGTCCCTATCAGAAGGCAGGGTTTTCGGGTGTGTGTTTTCTGGAATCCCTGCTTGCTGTCTTGGCATGTGATACCTAGCACTGCCTGACATGTCGACCCTCAGCAGTGATCGGCTGACTTCAGGTTTAGGACGCTCCGTGTGGCTTGTGGCCGTGGTGTGACATTATCTCTCAGGAGGGTAGCGTGTGGCTGGCGGGGACTGTCAGCGGTGAACAACAGACAGGGCGGGTGTGGGCGCTGATGGCGGCTTCGGACTCCAGCAGGTGAGTCGGGATGTTACTGTTTTCGGCGACTTTCGTCCCGCCTGTCTTCCTATGCACACATGGATCCCGGCCGAGGAAGGCGACGGGAACACACAGAAAGAACTACACGAGGGTGGGAGAGAGTGTGCGTGGAACTGGCCAGACCACCGTGAGTCCTGCGGACATGGAAACTGTGTTCGCCCTTCCTGGCTGAGTGACCTTGGGAAGTCCGCCTCCTTCTTTGTGTCTCAGTCTCCTCATCCGTCAGGGAGGTTAATGATGCCCAGGGCATAATGGTGCGGTGAGCATTGACGAAGTTAATTGTGAAGGGACTTGGGATGGCGCCTGGAGTAGAAATAAGTACGCAATACATGTCAGCGATCAGCAGGAGTTTTCCCTCCTGGGTGGTGCTCTGAGGTTTGCTGCAAACAAGGTATCGTGGCTGTTCCCTTGGGACGGGCCAGTCTCCTGACTAACGGACCTGTTCTCCTGACTGTGATTGCATGGCTCAGGGGTGTTTCTGCTCTCTGCTCCGAGCTCGAATAAGAGAGCTTCGCGCCCCCTCTCCCTCAAGCAGGCTGGAAGGCAGCATCAGCCTGCACAAGGTAATGGCCATCCTGCAGGAGGCAGGGCCGTGTGTGTGTGTGTGTGTGTGTGTGTGTGTGTGTACATCACCTGCCCAGGTGCCTTTTCTAGCTGTGCCATGAGGGCTCTGCTTCCTGGGAGGCTGGGCCCTGGTGCACAGTATTCACTGCCTCAGTTTCCCTTAGAGCCAAGTTCCTGTGCACAGGCCCGAGGGTACAGCCAAGATGGCTTGGTGCCATCCACTGTCACTTACCCTTGCTGGAGGCTCCTCATGCGACTGTCGGTCCCATGAGAGGAGAGGGCAAGGCCCCTGCCCTCCTGGGAGCACCCCTCTTCCCAGAGACCCTCTCGGTCACACTGTCTTGGAATGAGTTTCTCTCCAAGCCTGTGCTTTAAAGTCACGGTGAGAAGTTGAATTCAAGGAGAGGGGGGAAGGCGGGAGAAGCAGAGCTCGCTGGCTCCTATTTGGGGATTACTTCTCTAATCCAATTTTTTTTTGGCAAGCTATCTTAGAGAAACCCACTGGAGATGATTAATAAAAACAGAGCTCCCTGAAATTCCCACACAGAGTCCTCGGATGTGGAAAGAGTCCGCGCCAACCCGGGCATTCTCCCTGCTTCCTCAGCCTGTGCCCTGCCCCCAGCATTCCCGATCGTGCCCGCAGCACCTCCCTGCAGAGGGACCGGACTCGGGCCTGGAGAGGAGGGGCCCCTCCTGCCCCTCCTGGGCCCGCTTCCATTTGGATCATCATTGCAGACCTTTGGCGAGACTCGCTGTTGGAACTTGACTCTTCTCCACTTCCCCGGTATCTGACCACCAGCACCCACTGAGGCCCTGAGGCCCGGGCAGAGCAGCTGGATGGCTTTGTGTGTTCATCTAGACTGTCCCATGGCCCACTCTGGCTGCTGGTACCCTCCTCCCTCCCACGTTACCTGGGGACAGGAGGACAGGGGGCAGGGGGAAGGACAGAAGTGCTGGACCCAAGAAGTGAGGGTGAGCCATGGGCAGGACCCACTGAGGATGCGTGGGCTTTGTCGGGTGGGTGGGGGGGGAAGGGGGCCTACAAACCCCGAGTGGCTCTGTCTTTAGACATTCACATCAGCCTACAGCCACCCCAATTTTCCTATTATTATTATTATTATTTTTAACACCACATTGGCCCTATTTTTAAAATCTGCTGCGCTTGGGCAATTTCGTCTGACGTCAGCTGGCTGCCTCCACCTCTGCTTGAAAACAAGAATAACCAAAGCTGCTAAGGAGTCAGGGAGAACCTGCTTCAAACGCAATAAATCACGAAAACCATTGTTTACGATAAGTGGTATCTGATTGCTGCTAGAACCTGTGTTTATTGCTTTTGTGCATTACGGTCTCTTGTAATTTGGAAAGCCAGAAATTGTATTCCTTTCCGCCGCGCGTGGGAAGGGTTCGAGAGGAGGGAGGCGTCTGTAATTATGCTGCCAGGGCGTGGGGCTGGGGAGCCTCGGGGGAGCATGAAACGCACTCACCTGAGTCTCCTCCGAGGGGCCGGCATGGTTCCCACTTTCCCGCACGCAGCAGGGGCAGGGCTGCCTCTGGGACCCTGAGCCGAGGGGAGTGTAGCATGAGCTGGGTCGGCGGCCTCAGCCCCAGAGCAAGGCGGGCAAATGGGTTTCCCTGGAAAAGGCTGTAGACACCCCTGCTGGTAGCTTCTTGACAAGGTTCCACTCCGCTTGCTGGTGAGGCTGGTAGCGGGGTCTGAGGACAGCCCAAGGCAGTATTCCTGGTGCCTCTGCAAAGTGAGCAAAGCTTCTTGGCCACAGAGCCTGCAGCTTGGCACATCAGGTGCACAGTCACCCTCTGTCACGAGTCACTGGTGTGGCTGGGCTCCTTCGAGGTGCTGCTAGAAAGAGGGGTGGGAATGGGGGGGCGGTGGCTGAGCTCAAATGTCGGGACTCTCTAGAGGGTCGGGATTCTCTTCCGTTTAAATAGACACACTCCTCCGACCTCGCTGGCGCCCCCCCCAGCCTTTACCTCCTCTGCTTCCATCAAAGGCGTCCTTGGTCTGTTTCTCCTCCATCTCAATAGAATTCCACCGCCATCCCCAGTCTCTCAAGCCTGAAAACTGACATTCATCCTCGACACCTCCCTCCTCCACCCAGTGCTAGCTCAGCACATGGAAGGCATCCGTTAATGAACTCAATAGCCAGCCGACTGCCAAGTCTTATCAAGAGCGCCTCTGACTGCTCCATCTTGTCCCTCTTCCCCCTCACTGCCCTAGGGCGGGCCCTTAGCCGTTCTCAACTGGACACCCCTCCAGACCCCACACTCTGGGACCTGGGCAGGGTCTGGGCCACGGCTTGGTCCCTGGCCCCCCTCCCCCACCTCATAGTCCCTCTCACCTGTTTGGCTCCATTTGCCCCTCTCGGTTCCTGAATACACCCCATGGCTTCCTGCCCCTGTTTTCATCACTAAGATGGTTTTCTCGGCCTAAAATGTCCTTCCCCGCTTCTTCACCTGGCTTCTCCCTTGGAGATGGCTCAGGCACCACCTCCTCGCAAAAGCCGTTCTCAGCCTTGCCTATGGGGGGCCCCATCTCCGCTCCCACAGCTCCCCGTGTTTCTCTCTGTGATAACCCTTATCGCAACTGTGATAAACTATGACTGTCCCCACTTAAGGCAGGAACACCTGGGTTGTCTGTGTTAATGGCCCCAGTGCCCAGCACACCTGCCCCACAAAAGGTATTCGTAAACCTGGGTCTGCGTTGAACTTGCATTAAAGCTCAGAGAGCACATGGAGGGCAGAGTTCATTTCAGCCCCGAATTGTACACGACTGTGTGATAGAGCAAGTTCACAGGCGGCTCCCCAAGGAAGCCACACCCCTGCGCAGGCGGCAGAGGTCCTCGCACAGCCCCTAGGGGCCTGTCAGTCCCGCCTCGCCTGAGGTTCTGGGGGTGGGTGACAGGGACTTGGCCCGAGGACGTGTAGCTGTATGGGGCACAGAACCGAGGTTCCTCCTTGGGGGCTCTGGGCCAGTGGATGAGCTGGGAGGAGCCTGGCGTCACCCATTGGTTGATCTGCTCTCTCACAAGAATGGGACCAGGAAGGCACGCTTTCTTGAAGAGGTCAGTGACCAGGGGCGATTCTCAGGCTCTGAGTCTGGTCTCATTGCCCACGCCCTGGCCTGAATACACACAGACTGGACAACAGGGTTCCCCGGAGCCTCTATTGCTTAGAAAGGCTCTCTGAAGCCCCTGAACTTGAACTTGGGGATAACACGGATCCCTCCTGCCCTGCCCAGCCTGGCCATCAGAGCAGTCAGGCAGGGGCCACTCTCAAAAGGCCCTCACATTTGGGGCCATGGGCACCTACCTGCTGGGTTGGCTGGGAGCAGATGATCAGGTGTCCCTACATGGCAGTGTCAAGGCCAAGTGTCACAGTTTCAAGATTAGTTGATTTCAACAAGCCTCCCTTTAATTCACACACACACACATGCACACTCACAGGCACACGCACAAGAATGCTAAAGAAACAAAACAGACCATTCCTTCTTCCTCCTCCCACCCACCCTGTAGACCCTCCTGGGAGATGCACCAATCCATGCCCGCCGCGTGGGTCTTGTGCCACAGCTCAGAGCTAGATGATGTCGTCAGCCTCAGTGTCTTGCCAGGCAGCCCCATGACCATGGATGGCGTTGTCTCTACAGGGAAGTACAGTCTGACTTACAAACAGCTGATTTCCTGGCAGACGTTTTGGAATTGGAGCTGCTCACAAGTGAGGGCCTGGGAAGGGGACCCTTGGGCCAGTTGACCAATCAGCAAATCTGCGGGGACCTTGGTCTGTCTGGACTCTGGGGAGGACCAAGAGGAATTAAGACGGAGAACCCTGCTTCGGGGCTGGGGCTGGGGTGGGTCCTGGGTGCAGAGCCAATGCTCCCAACTTGTGTGCGTCCACGCGGGTAGCGCTGAGGTGGGTAGTGGGGCTTTAGGGAAGGAGAGGCAGAGTGGGCTGGGCAGGCTGGTGACTGGCGTGTCCCTGCCTGTCACCCAGGGTGCAGGGCTGGCTCCTCTCTCAGCTGCCACTCGGAGCTGCAGCCATGGGGAGGATGGGAGCAGAGAGCAGAGTGCTGGCCCATGAGCCATGTCCAAGGTCAGGGGTCTGCCATCTGCGGACTTCTTTTCCTCTTTAAACAGAAACGCCAGCAATTTGTTAGAAAAATAAGTGTTTAATATAGAATTTGAAATCATCAGCCTTCCCAAGCTCTCTCCCGTCTTTTCAACGTGTAGACAGAGTAGATACCAAATTCTCTCCTCATGGGATTCCACTCCCGTGTGGAGAGTCCATGCCACGTGGCTGGACAGGTGCCAGAGGGGCCTGTTGCCAAGACTGAGTTTGCTCCCCAGTTCCCACCCTTCGAAAAGCACTTGAGTGTGACACCTTCTTGGAGATGTGCCTGGCTTTCCTCGCTTTGGGCTTTGTGAGGTTAATGACGAGGAAGCGGGGAGCGGGTATTCCCTGAGACCTTGAGGTCCAATCCTGACTCCATCAGCTACTACACGGACAAGTCATTTTTTACCCATGTGCCTCAGTTGTTTTATCTATAAAATGGGCATGATGCGAATAAGGACAAGGAATCTGATCTCTTGTCTCCAGGGGATGCTCTGTGCATGCCCACGCCTGCTTCTCTCTGATGAACCCCACTTTCCCGGCCTGGAAAGTCAACCCCAGAAATCCTGCCAAGGCCCACCAAGCATCCTCTTCTCCAGGAAGCAAGCACCTGTGTGTGTCCTCCATCCCAGTGTGGGCTCTCACCTCCTGGGGTGCTGTGTCCCACTCTTAGCACCCTCTGGCCTGGACCAGTGCCTTGGATGCCTCGTAGCGCCTCACTAGGTACTGTCTGTGCTCAGTTCTCCCTCCCCACTGGGCCCAGCTCAGAGCTACCCACCCAGGCACCTGCCCACCACAAGTCACCCCATAGCTGTTCCCCTTTCTTCTCCTACCCCTATATCATGTGACTGTCCCCCAGGAGAGGCTCTGGATGGTGTGGGCGCTGTAACTCCCAGACCAGGTCTTAGGGTAACCCAAGAGTCCCTTCCCCTCTGAGGACTCAGAGCCATGTGTTTTTATTAGTAACTCCTGGGTACAGGGGAGGGGCCTGGTCTGGGAGCCCAGCGAGGGCATTGGTGCCAGGCAGCCCGTGGGGAAGGAGCTCATGCCCACACAGTGCCCTGCGATGCACTCCCTGGGCCTAGGGCTGTTCCGAGGCTCCATGCAGCCTGCGCGCTCAGAGGCTCCAACAGAAGCTTCCTGCACCAGGCAGGGTGGGCCTCCCGGGTGAATTGACCCTGTGCCATGCCCTTCCCCTGCAGCCAGACCTGGCCCGTCCACTCCCAGCCCTCCATCCAGGACACATTTTCCAGCCAATTGCAGTCCCCACCTCCTGAGTCTTTGAGACCCAGGGCCCAGGCCCCACCCCTCCTCCTCCTCCTGGGCATCCTCACCTGCTAGCTCAGCCCCAGAATATGCCTTCTGTGCTATCTGTGGACTCCCTGCGGGCCAACCATGCCAGGGCCTCTGGGCAGCTGCAGCGGCCTCCAGCCAACCCAGGCCAGCCCCACAGCAGGACTGGGCTTGGGCCCAGGACTGGGTTTTCACCCTGGCTGATGGCTGTCAGCAGAGGGGGTGTCAGCATAAACCACCCTTGAGTATCGCCCGCCTGCCCAGGAGAGAAGCCAGGTAAGGGAGACACAGGGAGAGCAGGAGGGGCTGAAAGCCTGCCATCTCCTGGAAGGGACCCGGGGCCTCGCCTGGGGAGGGTGAAGGCCTCAGTCAGACAGACTCGAGCCAGGCAGGGCCAGTACCCCTGAAATGAGGGACAGGGTGGGTGTGCACTGGGGTGATGTTCTCAGGCTTGGCCTCTGCAGTTTCATGGGATCCAGGGCAAGTGCCTGTACCTCCCGGGACCTCAGTCTTCCAATCTCTACAATGGGAGGGCTGGAGGGAGAGCTGCCTACAGAAGCCTTTCAGTGTGACCTTCTGTGACTCACTGGCTATTTAAAGCTAAAGCAAGGCCTTGGAGGTGGGCAGGGAGAGGGAGAACAAAGCCTGCCTTGTCTGCTGTGTTGAAAACAAGGAATGGGCTCCCTGGGATTTCCCATTCCTCGCTGAGGTCAAGGCCAGGGCACCACCGGGACTCTGGGCCCTGGGTCCTCAGACCATGAGAACAGCAGGACACACTGGGGAAGGGAGGGGTCCGGGGATTAATTACACAAGCCTTTTCTTTCAATGGACTATTTATATACCTCAGCTCCTTAGCCGAAAGGAAAGGAACACTGTTCAGCATAGGAAGGTTTCCCAAGCTGTTAGGTCACTTTTTCATTCATTTTTTTTTTTCCTCAGGACAATACAAATCCTCATTGCAAATCTTTCTGCATTTTAGCAAAAGGAACACGCTGAGTAATGGGATCCCCGAATCAAGTGCAGTTCATCTTCATCTCTTTTCCTCCACAAATATTCTCGCTGGGAACATTACACTACCCTAAACCAGAGTCCAGGCTGCCTGGAGGGTCTGCTCTCAGTCGCCGGCACCCCCGATAAAGCCCTCGCTTTTTTTGTGCTAACCCCGCGGGGAAAAGCACGCACCTCCTCTTCCACGGCACATCGGGTGTAAGGGAACATCCCCCGTGCCAGCCAGGCGCGATCCGCCAAGCACTTCACAGGCAGCTTCCTCCCACGGATGAAAGTGGCAACTACTTATCTCCCCATTTCCTCGGAGGACACGGAAGCTCAGAGAGGTCAAGCCAGTGGCTCAAGGACACAGATGGTAGGTGTCAGAGCCAGGGCACGAGGCTCCGTGGAATTCCAGAGCCTGTCCTCTTAACCGCTTGCAGCCTTAAGAGTCGCGTGCCTTGCGCAGTGATGCCCTGGCGCCCGGGGTGCCCATGGAGGAGGTTAGGATGTTCGACCTGAACGAGACTCCCGAAGGTCGCTGCGCTGTCCTGCTCTTCACAGTCACTCTCATCCATTGACTTCGCTGTGGTCGTTGTCTTGCCTGAAGCCACAGCAGCCCCTCCCCTGCTTGTTAGAACTTCGTGCAAAGGAAGTGTTCTCAGGCTATACACGAGGAGCTGTGCACGGTGATGTCATCTGGTTTGCTTGTTCTAAGGCTCGGTTTGATGGCTTCTTGACTTGTGTGTGTGAGATGAAGGAAGGGTGGCTGTTTCTTTTTTCTGGACGGATTGGAGACCTTTACCTTTATTTGAAATCTGATCAGAAAAAAAAAAAAAAATGCATGTTTACAAGGTCGGATAGTCAGTCATCCAAGGGGGTCGGAAGGTGAGGCAGGGAATTCCCCGGGGTGGGCTGGTTGTGCCAAAGGAACCCAAGGTGCTGGATTCAGGAGGAGAAACCTGGGGCCCAGGCCCTGGGAGAGAGTTCAGTCTCCCCAAACCCAGTCCTCAGTCTGGACCCCAGCTTTTACTCCTTCCTCCAGCGTCAGCTCCCTTAGATGATGCCACGCCATCTGCCATCTCTAGGGGCCCGCTGCACGTCTGTAAAATGGGTGCGTGGCAGTCCCCCCACCACCCCTTCCAGTTTACACAGAGAGCAAACCCTGCCCCATAGGCAGCCAGTGCCATGCAGGTGTC
>PVJC01043049.1:0-14639 GCA_004026665.1 Murina feae
TGCTGCCTCTTTCCCGCTCCCCGATGCCCCTCCAAGGGCCTGGACAGCTGCCAAGCAGGCCGCCGACACCCTGCCACCTCTTACCCACTCCCCGATGCCCCGCAAAGGGTCTGGGAAGCCCACCAAGCAGGCCGCTGACCCCCTGCTGCCTCTTACTCGCTTCCCGGTGCCCCGCAAAGGGCCTGGGAAGCCCACGAAGCAGGCCGCCCACCCCTTGTCACCTCTTTCCTGCTCCCCGATGCCCTGCAAAGGGCCTGGTAAGCCCATCAAGCAGCCCACCGACCCCCTGCTGCCTCTTACCTGCTTCCCGGTGCCCTCTGACCCTGCCGCCTGTTTCTCATTCATGGATCCTGGGTCCTGTGCTGTCCCGCCCTGCAGCTGCTCTGTGCACTCGGGAGGTCCCTCAGCCCGGCCTGTGCCCTCTCACAGTCTGGGACCCCTCGGGGGATGTCCACCTGCTGGCGTGCCTGACCAGCCTGGGTGACGGGCTTTAAGGCTGCCCACAGCTCCCATTGACCCAATGTCCAAGCAAGGCTGGCTGGACGCAGGTTTCTGGAGTTTGTTTATCTTCTATAATTGATACACTGTTCCTTTAAGGCAGCCTACTAACTACTAAGGAAGTTTCCTCTGCCTCATCTCGCAGCGTCTATAATGAAACAATTGTTACTTTTACTGGTTAGGCTCAGGCTGCTCTTTCCTTCATCTCCCAAGGATTCTATGATTGTTATGTTGTTTCAAATCTGTGTTTCGCTAGAGCCAGTTTAAGCGGAGCGGGCACAGCTTCACTTTCGCTCCTGCCACAATGGAAATTGCCGTTTACTCAGGTCCTTGAGTGGCGGCCTCCATGTTGGCTGGGCTAATTTGCATACAGCCGCTCTGATTGGCTGGTGGGCATGGCTTACCCTGTCTCGGAGAAACGGTTAATTTTACTATTTCGCTTTTATTAGTTTAGATGTGAAATAGTTGGTGCTTGTATACAAGAATAGATAGTTGAAATAACTATTCGTGGAATTGAATCTCCCACTCTTCACTAATCACTTAAGTAATTTATATTAACTATTCAGAATAGTAAATAAAATGTAAGGTCTGAATTATCTGAGTACAGGAACAAGTATATGAGTTTGCAAATCTATAAGTGCACACAGTGTAGCCAGTGATGGATTTATTCATTTGGCAAGACCAAGACACACTTTGTAGGTGTATCATCCATGGAGCAGTTGGTTTCTTTAGCTCTGTTTCTGCCAGCTGTATCTAAAACCTGGCCAACTGTCTTGTACGTACCTGTCATTTGGCTTAGGAGGAACAGGAATGAGAGGGAAAGGTGAATTGTGCATTGCTATTATTATTTCAGGCAAGACAATGGAGTTATACCCTTCTAATAGAGATCAAGGATGCCATCATCCTACTTGAAGGATACATCACTCAGTTTTTCTCCTATTCGCAGGCTGCCCTTTCTGAGTCCCTTATCTCTTAAATGTGGGGTTTTGTTATGATAGGTTATGGGCCATGGCAATTTTTTCAGTAGGCACCGTCCTAGGAAATCACAACCATTCTTGTGGTTTTTGTTTCATTTATTTTGTGTATCTGCACCTCCCCACCTTCAGTGCAAAAAGTCTTCCTAACCTTCAGATGCCTCTTTAGAGTCACTTATTTATTAACATCTCTGTTTGAATGTCTTAGGACCCCTCACATTCAATATGTCTATATCTGACTTTCTCACTTCATTGTAACCTCTGCCTTCTACACCTCCATCCCTGACAGGACACTCTCTCTACTGAGGTGCCCAAGATTCCACTTCTCTCAACTCCTCCCCCAATCAATCATCATCACATCACCCCCTCTGGCATCACTTTATTTCATGCCACCATCATTTCCCAACTGGCCTCCCTCCCCGACCAAATTTTCCCGTGTTCCTCCTGCTGGAAAATTCCTCCAGTCTCCTGCCCATACTTTGCCTTCATTGGGTTTTGGTCGAAAGCGTGTGTGCCTATGTGATGCTTATCTCTTTCCATAGATGTAGCTCCAGGAGAACATGAACTGGGCCCATTTTGTTTCCAGCAGTCTGATTACCTAGCATATTACAGAAGTTCAGTTCACATTTATTTGATGAATATTGAATCAACCCAGCTCCCTGCTACAATCTCATCACCCACCTCTCTTGGGTCTTGCTCATCCCCACTCCGTGTTCCATGTTAGTAAAAGGGGATGAAATTTACAGCACATCTCAACATGCCATGTCCCTGAATGCCCTCCCTGGCATGATAGAGTCTAACCTCTCTACATGCCTCAGGTTGTGATTACTGATCACCACTCATCTCTCCAGTTTCATTTCTTTTATTTTTGCTGCTTGCTTCCCTCCTGTCTCTCATTCCCATCTTCTTTCAACTCTCCTCCTAGCCTTGCTAACTCCTCCTTCTCCTCCAGATCTCAACTTAAATGCCAGCTGCCAAGGATCTTTTTGTGACCCTCTAAGATGCTTCTTAGACTTTGTGTGGTGCATCCACAGTATTTTGCATGTGTAATAGGACCCTGAATTACAACAGGATTAAGCGTGTCTCTCGCCACTGTACTCATGAGGGTAGAGTCCAGTGCCTGGGAAAAAAGTAGGTCATCAACATATGTGGCCAAGTGACTGACAGATGAAGGCTCACCTCATAAAGACAGGATGCATGGTGACTTTGTGGCCCAGGGCCCTGTCTCAGAGTGATGGTGAGTTAGGATTAGCGTAGACTAATGGCCACCTTGGGTCAGTGGGTCCTAAAAAGCTTCCTTTCACCCTAACTGGATTCCTCTGATCCTGTTGGGGCACCCACTTTAATAATTAATAAGAGAGAGGGTGAGGGGTAAGGGGAAGGTAATAAGTATACAATGGGGAAGGATGAGTGAAGGCAAGGACTACATAAAAAATACACAGCAACAGCTACAAAGACAGTGATAAAGAGCTAGTGTGTCCTCACCCCTTACAGTCAGAGTGGCTTATGATCTAAACTATTCCATAGTGACATTGCTGTGAGAGCCCCCGGGCTTGGCTGCATCAGGATGTGATTGCTGTATAGAACAGCAAAGTTCTTCTGTACATTTGGGAATAAGGATCTTCATTCTAACTCTTAATTCTAATTCTGGCCTCTTGCCTCCGTTCTCACGCAGGGTCATTGGCGCTGGGTGTTCAGAGATCACTTGCCCTCTTGGTACTCAGTTAACTTTTAGAGAAGCTCTGATGGTTAATGTTTGAAGCTTTAAGTGTAATGCAGCAGAACTCTTATTTTCACTTACATGTAACTTTCAGGAAATTGTGCCACTTGATTGAAATTTCCATGCTTAGTCACAGCCGAAACCAAACAGTTTTTAGGAATTTAATAGTTAACTCATTTCAGATGTTTTTCAGCTGAGTTGAGGATGGATAGTGTTTGTGACCTGTGAGTCACATGGCAGAGATTTTCTAGTTAGTAGTGAAACAAACATCTAAATCTAAGAGCCCAGAAATATGTGGATATAAACGTAAGAGAAGTTAAAAATGAAAACAAGAAAGAAAGAAAGATTCTTGAGGGACCACTTGGTAATTGCTGATTAAATTTTAGTTATAATTTTCTGTATACTGAAGAGCCATCTTCATCCAGAAAGGCTATGTCAGTATTTAACAGTGAAGTATAGTGAGGCCTAAAAGTACAATTATGTTCATTTTCGTTCAATTTGGCAGATGTTTCTTTTAAAAAATGTATGTGCATTATTTTTCAAAACAAAATTGTATATATTTAAGGTGAACATTATGTTTTGATGTACATGTACATAGTGAAATGGTTACTACAATCAAATTAAGGAACATAATCTTTGTACATGTTTATTAAATTTCCAGTATTCAATATAGGATTATTCAATGCAGTCATCACGCTGGGCATTCAACCTGCATACTTCTTCATCCCCCACCACTGTGACTCGATTCCCTCTGACCGGCATCTCCTGTTCCCCGCAGCTCCTTCCTGCTCACCACCATCCCCTGTGTCTCTGTGTACTTGGCTTCTTTGGATCCCATACATAAATAAGGCATGCAGCTTTTTTCTTTCTTTGTCTGGCTGATTCCACATAACATTTTATCTTCCAGGTTCATCCACGTTGTTGCATGTGACAAGATATCCTTCCTTTTAAGGCTGCATAATATTCCATTGTACATGCACACCACAATTTCTTACCCATTCACTTGTCAACAGACACTGAGGTTGTCTTCATTGCTTGTTATTGTGAAGGATGCTGCAATGGATATGCGGGGTGGGGTGCAGATATCTTTTTTTAAATCTTTATTGTTCATATTATTACAGTTGTTCCTCTTTTTCTCCCCCCATAGCTCCCCTCCTCCCAATTCTCACCCCACCCTCTGCCCTTATGCCCCCACCCTGACATCATCCATAGGTGTATGATTATTGTCCAGTCTCTTCCCACACCCCCAACACCCCTTGCCCCCTGTGAATTGTCATTCCACTCCCTTTAATGCCCCTGATTCTATTCTATTCACCAGTTTATTCTGTTCATCAGATTTTTTTTATTCACTTGATTTTTAGGCTCACTTGTTGATAGATATGTATTTGTTGTTCATAATTTTTATCTTTACTTTTTCTTCTTCTTCCTCTTTTCAAAGGATACCTTTCAGCATTTCATATAATACTGGTTGCGTGGTGATGAACTCTTTTTCTTGTCTGTGAAGCTCTTTGTCTGACCTTCAATTCTGAATGACAGCTTTGCTGGGTAAAGTTATCTTTGTTGTAGGTTCTTGCTATTCATCACTTTGAATATTTCTTGCCATTCCCTTCTGGTCTGCACAGTTTCTGTTGAGAAATCAGCTGAGAGTCGTATGGTGCCCTCTTGTAGGTAACTGACTGCTTTTCTCTTGCTGCTTTTAAGATTCTCTCCTTGTCTTTTGCCTTTGGCATTTTAATTATGATGTGTCTTGGTGTGGTTCTCTTTGAATTCCTTTTGTTTTGGGTTCTCTGTGCTTCCTGGACTTGCAAGTCCATTTCTTTCATCAGGTAAGGGAAGTTTTCTGTCATTATTTTTTCAAATATGTTTTCAATATCTTGTTCTCTCTCTTCTTCTAGCACCCCTATAATTCTGATGTTGGCACCCCTATAATTCTGATGTTGGCATCCCTATAATTCTGATGTTGGCACCCCTATAATTCTGATGTTGGTATGCTTGAAGTTGTCCCAAAGACTCCTTACACTATCTTCATATTTTTGGATTCTTTTTGCTTTTTGTTTTTCCGGCTGGGTGGTTTTTGCTACTTCATATTTCATATATTTGACTTGATTCTTGCAATCCTCTCATCTGCTGTTGGATCTTTGTATATTATTCTTTATTTCTGTCAGTGTATGCTTAATTTCTAGCTGGTCCTTTTTCATATCCTTGAGGGTCTCACTAAATTTATTGGCAGTCTCTAGAATATTCTTGAAAAGTCTTATAACCATGGTTTTGAACTCTATATCCAGTCATTTGCTTTCCTCCATTTCTGTCATTTGTGATCTGTTTCTTTGTCTCTGCATTTTGGCTGCTTCCCTGCATTGACAGAGTGGCTTTAATCAGCTGTGTCTATGGTGGGAGAACTTCTATGCTGGAGACACCCTATGGGGCAAGACTTGCTTCAGTGGGGCTTTGGTGTCCCCTGAGTCTGCCCCCTGAGTGTGTCCCTTAGGAGTCTGAGGAGTTGTGGACTGGGTGGTCCCGCTCTGACCACTGGGTACACAGTCTCTTGGAACTCCAAGGAGATGCTATTTTAGCTTCTGCCTGGGGCTTCCCAGCCTTCTATATGCAAAATTCTCTGTGCGCAGCTTGGGTGGGGCAGGGTTTCGGGGAATCTACAGGGTGGAGCAACCAGCTATGGCTGATTCTCAGCCCTGCCCTAAGAGGCACCGGGTCTCAAGCCGCTCTGGAGTTCCTCCCGGTGCCAGATAGTGCCAGACGGTGCCAGACAGTCCAGCTTCTCCCTGTATGATTCTGAGTCCTCAGAAACTCACCTGGAACTGGAGTTCAGAGCTGTCAGGAGCCTATGCCTCCCTCCAGTATGAAATGCTCCCAGCCCTTTCTGTGAGCCCCTTCGCATGCCTCCGTACCTCTACACTTTATTTCCACACCTCCTCTGCATCTCAGTCTCTCTCTAGTTGTAGAATTTCCACTCATCCAGCCTTCCTGTGGGTCTGGGTGGTGTCCGTTTTTCCTTTTCATTGTGGTTTTAAAATGTTTGTGCCTGGCAGCAATTCCGGTGTTCACCTATGCCGCCATCTTGGTTTCCTCTGGGTGCAGATATCTTTTTGTGGTATTGATTTCATTTCCTTTGGGTATACACTCAACAAACTAATCACTAGGTCATACGGTAGTTTTATTTTTATTTTATTTTTTTAGGAATTTCCATACCATTTTCCATAGTGGCTGCACCAATTCACATTCCCACCAACAATGTCAAAGGATTCCCTTTCTCCACATTCTTGCCAACACCTGTTACCTTTTATGTTATTATTATTTATTTATTTTATAAATCCTCACCTGAAAATATTTTTCCGTTGGTTTCTAGAGACAGTGGAAGGGAGAGTGAAGAGGGAGAGAGAGGGAGAAACATTCACGGAGAGAGACACATGGGTTGACTGCTTCCTGAACGCAACCCTACCAGTGCTGTGGAACCTGCAACTGAAGTATGTGCCCTTGACTGGGAATCAAACCCCCAACCCTTTGGTCCATGGGCTGATGCTCCAACCACCAAGCCCAACTGATCAGGGCTATTTTTTCTTTTTCTTTTTCTATAATAACCATTTGAACAGGTGTGAGGTGATATCTTGTGGTTTTGATTTCATTCCACAAACATTTCTGGCTGTCACCCTGTCAGATACCAAGAGAGGTACCAGAGATAGAACAGTGGCCATAGCTCACCCTTTCCAGCTTCTAGAGCTGCCTACAATTCCGGCCTCGTAGCAACATCATTCTGCTCTCTGCTTCTGGACTCTCACCTCTGACTCTCCCTCTTAGAAGAAAGCTGTGATGACACTGGACTGAACTGGATAATCCAGGATCATGTCTCCATTGCAAGATCCTTGATTTAGTCACATTTGCGATGTTCCTTTTGCCAAGTAGGAGATATTCACAGGTGTCAGGGACTAGGATGAGGACATTGGTGAGGCCATCGTCCAGCTGCTCTGACGTGTGAACTGCTGAGCCATCATGTGCCTCTTTGTGTTCACACAGTCAGCTCTTTCCTTTGCGATGCAGTGCCCACAGTGCTGTCATCCCGCCCAGGCCCACAGCCTAAAGCACACATGATGCTTCACACAGCATCACTAAGGAGAAACTGGCAGGACAGGATTAGATTGTAGGTGGTCCTGAAACTTGGCATTGAAATATGAGTTCATCAAGTAGAGATCTGGATGCTCAAAGGCAGTGAAGTATGAGGTGTCTGGTGTTTGTGGGGGTGGCAAGTGTCCTAGTGACACTCTGCAGTCCAGGGACATGGCCACCAGTGGGTTGTTCTCCTATTGCTCTCCCATGGACCAGATTTCTCCACCATTTGCCTCACTCTACCTGAAGTCTGTGGGGGAGCATGGGACTTGGTTGGAAAGTCTGTGAGGAGGATTCTCCAAAAGGTTGAGGGCCTCTGAGGGGACCTTGCTGAAGGCAGCAGCCCCTACTTGACTTTTCCAAACATGTCCAAGCCCCCTGATATTTTACTGGAATCTATGTTTAGTCTTTAGACCCGACCTTGCAGAAGCATGTGCTTTCTTAAGGATACTTGCCTTGCTGATTGTATTTAGAAGCTAATTTTAGTTTAAGCTGTTGTGACAATAAAAGCCTAAGGAGGCAGACAAATGGGGCTGCTTTGTTTTTATAGCCAAGCAGTCCCTTAGCCTCTCTTTCACAGAAACGTGTCAGAGTAATCCATTCATCTACAACTCAGGGTATGCTGGTCAGTCCTGGCAGAAGTTCATGATGGCATTTCTTTTTTTTTTTTATTAAAAAAAATCTTTATTGTTGAAAGTATTACATATGTTCCCCCTTTCCCTTCCCCCCATTAATCCCTTCTAGCCTACCCCCACCCTCCAACCCAGGCCTTCATCACCCTATTGTCTATGTCCATGGGTTATGCATATCTGCATACAAGTTCTTTGGTTGATCTCTTCCCACCCACCTCTACCTTCCCTCTGAGATTTAACAGTCTGTTGATGGCATTTCTGATGTCCCAACTCAGACCCATGTTCATCAGCTCCAGAAAGGCTGGCTAACCCTTTTCCCGAAGCATAGTTTCCCCAGCTGAAGGTCTCTGCAGTGAGGCATCAAGGGAATCGTTTTTATTGACTTTAGAGAGAGAAAGGGGGAGAGAGGGAAGGAAGGGGGGGAGAGAGAGAGGGAGAGAATATGAGAGAGAAATATGATTAGTTGCCTCTCATACACACCCCACCCAGGGACTGAACCCACAACCTAGTTATGTGCCCTGACCAGGAATTGAACCCACGAACTTCAGTGTATAGGCGGATGCCTCGCCAACTGAGCCACCTGCCAGGGCTATTTTTTAAAACTACTTTATAGTTATTGAAAACAAACAAACAAACAAACAAACAAAAGCACCCAAAAGCAATAGTCTTTATTTTTAGGGCAGTTACAGATTTATAGAAAAATTGAGCAGGAAGTACAGAGCTTCCACGTACCCTCATCCACCTCCACTCCCATCTCCTGACAGTTTCCTCCATTAGCAACATCTTGCATTAGTGTGGCATATTGATTACAGTTGATGAGCCAATATTGTTTGGCTCAGTGGTATTGATACTATCAATAATACTGATAATATCATTAACTAAAGTCCATGGTTTACATTAAGGTTCACTCTTTGTGTTGTACATTTAGTGGGTTTTGACAAATGCATAACAACATCTGTTATTTTCATTTTTCAGGATTTCCAAAGCAACCCCCCCACACACACACATATTTACAGTGACCATTGCCTAGTACCATTTAAGTGCACAGCGATTGACAACCTCTGCTTCACCTTCACGGGGCAGCCCAATTCACTGCGGGCAGGAGTCCCAGGAACTGTGCTGGGACAACCCACCTTCCCCCCGCGACTCCTCACAGCTATCTGACCGGCAGTGACCCAGGGCCAATGTCTGATTCTGTGTGTCTGCTTTCCAGGACTCCCCCAGCACCCACCACCCAGCATGGACCCCCGACAGCAGAGGTCAGAGACAACGGCTCATGTCAGAGCAGTTGACCGGAGCAGAAGCAGCCAGGCAGGGATGAGAGGCTTGGCGGGAGGAGGAGCTCTACCTTCCCTCTGAGATTTAACAGTCTGTTGATGGCATTTCTGATGTCCCCTTGGTCTCAGTACCGAGTGCCTTTCCTGAGCACTCCTGCCCTTGGACTTCTCAGGCACATTGGGGGCACTGAGCAGGCTCGTGGGCCCACTGGGGGCGGAAGGCAGGGGCCGGAGCTGCAAGGAGCCGCGTGTCCCGTGGCACCTGAGGGGAAATGCTTGCAGTCCACGGGGCCTGCTGGCCGGGGCTGTGCCGGACTGGCCAGGGCGGGCCTTGAGGTCGAAATGCACCCTGGGTGGTGGACACATGGTTGGGACCTGGCGACTCCTATGGAAATGTTGGCTCTGCTGGCAATGGTGAGGATGATGGTGATGACGATGATGACATTGTTGTTATTATTGTAATTACACGAAGGAGGGAACCCAACGGCGGTGCAGGTTGAGCTGCCAGTCTCTGAAGAGTCCTGGGTGCTGCTCCCTGATGCCCAGCTCCGGGCAGCCACGGCCTGACTCTGCTTCAGGCCGGCGCGCCCACGGTCCATGTTCGTAAGCCCGGCTTCGCGTGCCTGCAGCCAGGTGCTGCGCCATGCGTGGACCCCACTGCCGCCTCCGGCCACCCTGTGGCGCCCATCGCACCCCAGGGCACACAGCACCCTGGCGCAGTTCGGCCCAGAGCGCTGGGGTTCAGCCTCCCACAGCTTGGGGCCGCCTCCTTCCACTCCCAGGTGGCAGCGTGAACGCCCTGCCCTTCGCCTAGGCGAGGAGACTGGACGATGGGGTCCTGGCACACCTGCGGGGGCAGCGTCTCAATGTGAGAAGCTATTCATAGGCTGTGCCCTAGGGGGCGCCACGTGAACGGTGCCGGGGTGAGCAGAGCCATCCTGGTCCAGGCCGCAGCTCTGCTCCTCCACAGGGACTATAGCTCACCCCCGCTGTCCGCTTTCCCCCTCGGTCCTCCCCAGGAATGTGGATGGTCAGCAGGTACTGGACCGCAGGTGCAGCCGGGCTTTGGTCCCTGTGGGCGTGCGCGCTGGCTTCCCTGGGGGAGGGGGGTGCCACATTGTCACCTGTAAGAGCAGCGTTTCCACCCAATCTCTTTAGCGTGGCTCCGAAGGTAACTTCTCGGCTGAAGAAAGATTTCAAAGAATATTTCCAAATATCTCAAATGTTGTCTGATATTCTTCTCATTGACCTGTTGTCAATAATCGTTTTGTTAAGTGTATGGAGAAGTAAAAACAAATGATGGTGAATCACCAGATAATCAACTAACTGAAGACTCAGCTGAATAGAGTCGCAGGCACTCACACGGGTTTAGAACGAGACACTTTGTAGAGCGCGTGGAGCCTTGTGGTCGGACAGAAATCCTCCCAATCATAGGTACCACCTGCCTGTTTCACCAAAATACTGTTGTTGCTGTCTCTTTTCTGTTAAGAAAAAGAAAGAAACACGTTGGTCAGCCGTAATGGGCTTTAAAGGGCATCTAATTGTGGGTGAGCCTCAAATTAAGAAGGCTGGCGTTTCAGTAGCTGACCTTAGGGCACCCGTGAATGAGAGGGTAATTACTGAAATGTTCCCCAGTTTGTGAAAGGATTTCCACCAGGCCCCTCTGAACAGCTAACTCCCCAGTGGATTTAAATTACTCCTGGGTGTGTTTGAAAAGTAATTCTTTTTTTCATAAACACACCTGTGTCAGCACTGAGAAAAGCTGACGGCCTTTCCTGCATGAGCACATCTTCAGGCAGCATTTCAGCAGCATTTGCCAGGCCTCCTTTTGGGAGGAGGGGCTGTACCAGCAGCGCCCACAGGCCTTGCTGAGTTCCCTGACCAGTTCCCCCCCTCCCCCCACTTCAAGGAGTGTCTGCTGGTGTGGCACCCTGGCTATCCGTTGGGGACAGGGCTGAGGGGAGGGTGAATGGTTGGAGGAGCCCAGGACCTCATGGGTGGAGCTCTCAGTCCTGGGTGTGAGTGTGAGTGTGTGAGTGTGAGTGTGTGTGTGTGTGTGTGTGTGGGGGGGCTGAGATGTGAGGACCAGTGAAGAATCAGCTCCGTGACTCCAAGCAGAGGTGTCACCGCTGCCCTGCAGCCAAGCCTTCAACAGACCACGGACGGTCAGCTAACAACGGCGAGAACCTTTCCTTTAAGGCTGCTGTGCTCAGTGTCTCCACCTGCCCTGGATCTCAGTTCTACCCAAAGACCAAATCTCAGGAAGGTTATTCCCCAGGAGGTTGAAACCATAGACAGCTCGCTGCCTCCTGATGCCTACGGGGCTTGGCTCCGGCCTTTGTGGCAGCAGGTCTCTAACTTGTCCTGTGAGATCTCGGACTTCACCCACATTGTGTGCCTTCGGCTGAATGAGCTCTGTCCTTCGGGGCAGAAAGAGTAACTTCTGAGTGGAGGGCCAAGGCCGTGGTTCCAAGTGTGGTCTCTGCTAATGACCAACCCCAGGTAAGGCGTCTGTCATTCAAGAGTGTTTCTATGTCTCCTATTTTCTGTCAATGACTGCTGTCCCACTGAGTGTAGAGCAGCCAATTAGAGGTAAACTACCCGTCTTCATCCAGGGAGAAGGACATGCTAAATAAAGGACGCAGATACAGAATTGTTCTTTGCAAAAGTAGAAATATAAGGAGAATGTTGTGTATATTTCATAGTCATATGAATTTATGAAAGTAAAATACTGCCTATGTATAGCATTTCTCCTAGTATTTTGAATTAAAAATTTACTTATAAAATAATTGTGGTGTCAGATAGTGATACAAAATTGAGCAAAATGAAAAGTTGACGTGTTTGCCAGGCTCAACAACTGGTCCGAGGACCTCTCCCTGGTCCCCCACTCACTGGTGGAGGATGGTGATGGGTCGGGCTGTGTGGCCTATAGAAGACACCCAGAGTGATGGGGGCCAACTTGGAGGTAGTTTCTCTAAGATGGCGTGGTCTCCATTGCCGTCACCTTCTCATTCTCAGATCATTGGGTCTGTAGAACTTCAGCTGCTGTGCTGTGAACCTTCCGCAGAGGAGCCTGGGCAATGAAGACCGAGGCCTTGTGAACGGCCGGGGAAGAGATAAGGCCACTCAGTGAGCAAGGACTGAGGACAGACAACAGCATGGTGATTGCCAGAGGGTTGGGAGGGTGGAGTGAGGGGAGGAAGAAAAGGTAAAGGGGGGATAAGTGAGATGGAAGGAGACATGACTTGGGTGGTAAACATACAATACAGTAAACAGTTGATATGACACAGAATTATGCACCTGACACCTGTATGATTGTATCAGCCAATGTCACCCTCATGGAAAACAGGCACTAGTTTTGAAAGCAGTGGCCAGGTTGTCAGTGCTGCCATGGCAGTGCTCGGGCAGTGACAGATGAGTGAGTTCCTTGGCTTCCTAAGTGCCAAGGGAGATGCAGAGAGGAGACACTTCCCTTGCAGCACAGAGGGCTGGAGGGAGGTGTCTGGTGGCTGAGGCAGGGCTGTGTGCCCAGTTCCCCAGCCCAGACTAGAAACCAATCAGCCACCTCATCAGTAAGTGTGTTTCCTGCAAGATTTGCCCTTGGGCAGACCTGGACCCTTCTGGAAATTAGGGTGCATGCGGCTTCAGCAGTAGCACCCAAGGAGGGTTTCTGAACTTGGATTTTCTGACATGGAGGGTTAGGCTGCCTCTGGAGAGTTAGAGAGGAGAGGGAAAAGCACAGGATTTGGGGCTGGACCAATCTGGGGTTTGGTTCTAACTTTAGTGCTTACTGGTTAACCTGCTTAGTCTCACTGAGCTTCAGGTTCTCTCTCTGTAACAATGCCAAGTTCTGAGTGCTGCGCTGAGGACTAATTAGGACAGTGAGACACAGCACACTGGCACCAGCTTATTGGCAGCAATAACTATCCTTCCTATATAATAAAAGCCTAATATTCAAATCGAATGCATGGCAGAAAGACCGGTCACTATGCTGCGCAATGACCACCAGGGGGCAGATGCTCAATGCAGGAGCTGCTCCCTGGTGGTCAGTGTGCTCCTACAGGGGGAGCACCGCTCAGCCAGAAGCTGAACTCACAACTGGCTGGTGAGCACAGCAGAGGTGGCGGGAGCCTCTCTTGCCTCCACGGCAGCTCTAAGGAGCAGCCAGCCAAGTGGTACGGAGCAGCAAGTATGCAGACAGTGAGCAGAGAGTCTCCTGTACTGCAAGAGGGCAAGGGCACAGGCTGAGTTGGGGGATGCCCCCTCCCCCCCTCCCCCACCCAAGGCATGAATTTCGTGCATTGGGCCTGCAGTGTTTGCATAATAAACCTAGACAAACATTTTGAATAACCTTTCAACATTGTTTCTCTGTTCCCTGTGTCGCTCTCAGCTCAGTCCTCTTTTGAAGTCACAGCCCTCTTCTACCAGGGTATCTTTTATCTTTTCTGTACCCATCCATGTCTTGCATACCCTTTAGGCCTCTTTCTCTTAAATCTCTATTAATTCCTCCAGCTCTCTCCCCATCTCCTTGTCTCTGTCTTTGCATCTGGTCTGAAATGAGTTCCCTGGCCTAGATTTATCATTTGCACACAATGTTTGAATCTGTCTCCCTCCTCCTCACTCTGCTCTCTTGAGTAAAGGAATCATTCCTTGTACATGGTAGGGCTCAAGCTACACGAAAAATAAATACTGGTTGGTGCAACTATGAATGTAGAGGAAATGCTTTTCTTTCTTATTTTAAAAAAAAATCCTTACCTGAGGAGATATATATATATATATATATATATATATATATATATATATATATATACACACACACATACATATTAGGGGCCCGGTGCACGAAATTCGTGCACGGGGGTGTGGGGGGGATGGTCCTTCAGCCCGACCTGCACCCTCTCCAATATGGAGTTCTTGGGGACTCTTACAATCCAGGACTTCTGGTTCTTAACCGCTAACCTGCCTGCCTGCCCTAACCACTCTGCCTGCCTGCCTGCCTGCCTGATCCCCCTAACTGCCCTCCCCTACCGGCCTGGTCACCCCTATTAACTTTCTTTTTTAATCTTATCTCCTTCACACACAATTGTATTTGATTTCCTTATTGGCTTCTCCCTCTCACACAATTTTTCTCCTTTATGTAACACTTTTCCTACTGACTCATCATTTATAAACTTTTCTTTCCTCCTTATCTCCTACTTCTGTTCCATCATCATTCTTCCTATTTTTCTACTACCCTCCTTCCCTTCCCACATTCCTTCTTTCCTTTATCTTTACCCCTGCCCACCCTCCCCTTTTCCTTCCTTCCCACCTTAATTTTTTTCTTCACTTCCTCCCTCTGACCTGCTTTGCTCCCTCCCCCATTCCTTCCTTCTTCCCATTCTCCTTTCAAGCTCTACCAGCTCCCCCTTTATAACTTTTC
>PVJC01043050.1:0-14681 GCA_004026665.1 Murina feae
TAACCCTGCTACTTCTGGCTTCTGTAAATGCTTGCTGCCTTAAATAATAAGGAAAATAAGACTACTCCCATTTCAGAGAGGCCATTCAACCTTCTCCAGACGAAGTTATCAGTGCTGGCATCAGGCCAAGCCTTTGGTTGAGGTCACAAAGCCCTAGCACATAGGGCCCTTTAAGAACTTGCAAAGGGAACTGGAAAAAACCATATTTGGGAGACAAAGAAGGTCAAATCATATAAATACAGGAAACTTGCTGTGTAATTTCACCCAGAATTTGAGAAATATTTTCCTCTGGGTCCGTGCGCGTAATAAATGTAACTCCATCTCTCTAAGTGTTGTTTGGTTCTTCGGTTTTTCTGTAACAGATGTTCAACCGGTAATATATCTTGACATCAAAAAGATAGCACTCCTTTCTCTTTTACATAAATTCCTTTCTCTTTTGCATAAATTGGGTTTTGCTGTTTTATTAGTTATTCTGGGCATCAGGGGATAGTACTAGGGCTGGAATTCTGCCTGAAACAAGGGGCTTTGTCCTCAGCACAGTCTCTCAGGGGCCCTCTGAGCTTTGTCAGATCTTGTTTTTTCTCCATGTCTATTTTTTTCCTCTCTCACTTTTTTCCAAATGGATTTTAATTTGTTTAATACAGGGCACAAAATAATCTTAATATAATGGAGTTCCATGTTCATGGGAGGCTTAGCTACTTGAAATTGGGAATTATTTATCCATTCTTTACAGTAAAGATAATTCTGTGTTAACAACCTGCCCTATATCATTCCTAATTATTGCGGCTATGAGAAGAGCAGGGAGTAACATGGCCCCAGGAAGACACAGTGTGGGGGGTGTGTGTCTGCACGTGTGAGGCTTGAGCAGTTCTCTGGGCAGTGTTACCTAAGCTCATATACTTCAAATGTAACCCTTTAAAAACAGACACTACAGCACTGGCCAGTGTGGCTCAGTTGGCTGGAGTGTCATCCTGTGCACCAAGAGGTGGCAGTTTGGATTCCTAATCAGGGCACATACCTAGTTGGCAGGCTCAATCCCCAGTCAGGACACATTCAGGAGGCAACCAGTTGGGAGGCAACCAGACAATGTTTCTCTCTCTCTCTCTCTCTCTCTCTCTCTCTCTCTCTCTCTCTCTCTCCCTTCCTCCCTCTCTAAAAAAAAATTTTTTTCAATAAAATGCACATCCTTGGGTGAGGATTTAAAAATAAATAAATAAAATATTTTAAAAATAAAGACACTACAATCTTAACCAACAGATGGAAATAAAGAAAAAAATTCCTATTCACAGAAATCCTTTGAAAGAAAAGTTAAAATGGGAATAGACGACATGTAGGCGAGGGACTACCTCTGTCTTGATTTCAGCAGCAGCAGCGAGGCCACATTCCTCCCCCACATGCTCTGACGCCCTCACCACTCCCCTCTTGCTCATTCCGCTTCACTCTCTGGCTCCCCAAGAACCATGTGATTTCTCTTTTACGTGGGACATAAGCTGAAAGCAACAAATGGACAAACAGGAAAAATAAACAACACATAGACACAGGCAACAGTGTGGTGGTTACCAGAGGAAATAGGAGGGTGAGGTGGAGGGCTAGCGAAGGGTAAAGGGGGTCAAATGCATGGTGACGGAAGAAGATTTGGCTTTGGGTGGTGGGCGCACAAAGCAATAAACAGATGATGGATCATAGAATTGTGCACTTGAAACCCATATAATTTATTAACCAATGTGCTGCGATAAATTTAATTTTTTAAAAGGAGCCTTGAGTGTTTGAAACAAATGCCACCCTCTGGGTCTTCCCACCGACTCTTCCCACAGCAGGGCACGCACTTCCCCCAGGTAACTTCACGACTCCCACTCTGTCTTCCTCTAGGACTGCTGAAATGTCACTGTGCGGGCCTTCCTGAACACATCACCACCATTCGCTCTATTTCATACCTGCTTTTCTTTTTCATGGCATCTGTCACTATCTAACAGAGCACATGTTTTTCTACTGGGAATGTATATCCTTTCTCCGTCATTGGATTGTAGAAAACTATTTCTCACCATTCTATACTCTTACCCTGGAAGAGAGTCAGTACTCAACATAAATTCCTCAAATGCATAAAATAATTTTCCATTAAGAATGTATATTACATGATCTCTTGAGGGAAAGCTGAGTGTAGGACAAGAATTCCTAATCACAGTTGTCACAGCAGATCCCTTAAAGGGGATATGATCAATATAAATATAAATATACAATTTTTTTACTGAAAAACATTTAAAAATCTAGCATTTCAGTATGTTAATACCCACATGTGTAAAATTAATCATATTATTTTTCTTCCTAGTTATGACGACCACCACATGGAACCAGGTAATGATACACAAACTTCAGAATTTGTTCTTCTGGGATTTTCAGAGGACCCAGAACTGCAGCCCCTCATACTTGGGCTTCTCCTCTCCATGTACTTGATCACTGTATTGGGAAATCTGCTCATCATCCTGGCCGTCAGCTCAGACTCCCACCTCCACACACCCATGTACTTCTTCCTCTCCAACCTGTCCTTGGTAGACATCTGTTTCACCTCCACCACCATCCCAAAGATGCTGGTGAACATCCAGACACAGAACAACATCATAATATATGCAGGCTGCATCACCCAGATGTATTTTTTCATACTCTTTGCAGGGTTGGACGTCTTCCTCTTGGCTGTGATGGCCTATGACCGGTTTGTGGCCATCTGTCACCCCCTCCACTACACAGTCATCATGAACCCCCAGCTCTGTGGACTTCTAGTTCTGGTATCCTGGATCATGTGTATCCTGAATTCCTTGTTACAAAGTTTAGTGGTATTGAGACTATCTTTCTGTCCAAACTTGGAAATCCACCACTTTTTCTGTGAATTTAAACAGGTGCTCCAACTTGCCTGTTCTGACACCTTTCTTAATAACATGGTGATGTATTTTGGAGTTGGGTTGATGGGTGGTGGTCCCTTGGATGGTATCATTTACTCTTATTCTAAGATAGTGTCCTCCATATGTGCAATCTCATCAGCTCGGGGGAAGTATAAGGCATTTTCTACCTGTGCATCTCACCTCTCTGTTGTCTCCTTATTTTATGGTACAAGTGCAGGAGTGTACTTTAGTTCTGCTGCTACCCACACCTCACACTCAAGTGCAACAGCCTCAGTGATGTACATGGTTGTCACACCCATGCTGAACCCCTTCATCTACAGTCTCAGGAACAAAGACATAAAGAGGGCCCTGAAAAGATTATTTGGAGTGGTAGTTATGAAAAGACCCATCATCCTGGGGCTGAAAAAGTGCCCAAGACTTCAGGGCTGCAAATATTAAGAGCCAAAAATTGTGTTCTTTGATCAGATTGGAGAAAGCACTTGCTCCCTCTATTTCATGCCTGAAATTTCCATTTATTTCATTTTAAATCCCCTATACAATTTAGTAACGCCCTTGATAGAGCTTTCTGCTCTGTCTGATACATGCAGAGTTTTCCTTTTTTTATTTTTCTAGTCTCCCCAAGTGTTTCTCCACCTTATTGAGAAATATTTGGAAATGTACATTTTTTTCATAGCACAAATTGGATTTATTAAAAATATTTTTCTCTGAAATGACATCTAATTCCCTAGTACATTTTCTATAGTTTTCCTGAAAGAGGTTCTATTATTCACATGGAAACAAAACTATACATGGCAATTAAGGCCACTTATATAATTTTATTGCAGAAGAAAATTTGAAAACAAAGTGTCATTTTGGGTCTGTCATTCTTTTCTACATCATTATCACTGACTTAACTGCTCTTCCTGATAATGTCAATTCTAATATGCTGCTGTGTGCCACACCAGCACAGCCAAGGGTGAACCTTAGAGGGGATGGTGAAGGATTGAGAAAAGGCAGGCAAGAGAATGAAAGCTGGGTCACGGTGGGATGCTGCCTCTCTGATGGAGAGACAGGGACAGCGCCCACAAGCCATGTCTTTATTTTATAGCCAGACTAGAGGCCCCAGTGCACAAAAATTTGTGCACTGGGGGGGGTCCCCTCAGCCTGGCCTATGCCCTCTCACAGTCTGGGACCCCTTGGGGGATGTCCACCTGCTGGCTTAGGCCCGCTCCCTGGGGGGAATGGGCCTAAGCTGGCAGTCAGACATCCCTCTGGCAGCCCGGGTGCCCTAAGGGAACGTCCACATTCCAGCAGGAGCAGGCCTAAGCTGCAGTCGGACATCCTTAGTGCTTCTGAGGAGGTGGGAGAGGTTACCACCACCGCTGTACTGGTAGCTGTCAGCCTGGCTTGTGGCTGAGCAGAGCTCCCTCTGTAGGAGTGCACTGACTACCAGGGGGAAGCTCCTGCATTGAGCATCTGCCCCCTGGTGGTCAGTGTGTGTCATAGTGACCAGTCATTCCCAGTCATTCTGCTGTTAGGGTCAATTTGCATATTACCCTTTTATTATATAGGATTCCATGAGACAAAGGGCACGGTCAAGATGTTTACAGCATTCTCGAGAGTTTCCATGCTGCTCAATTACATGCACCTGAACTCTATCAAGCCCAGATCACTCAGACATGTGGAGCCACGTGTTTGGACCATAGGTTCAAGCTTACAGCTACAGCTATTGGCTATAAGTTTGCTGGGAGGGCTCTGCCCTCCAAGCTGGGACTTGCACGTAGCAATGAGAGCACTGTGCCCTCTCATTAGTCTGAGGCTTGAACCTGTCCAAACACTCTAGCCACTCTCCACACTACTGGGTTGTGGTTTTTTCAATCTTCACCCTAGGATATGTTTTTATTTATTTGAGGCAGAGGGAGGGAAACAGATAGAGAGAGAGAAATATCTATGTGAGAGAGAAACATCCATCTGTTGCTTCCCATACACCCCCGAACAGAAATCAAATCTGCAACCTTTTGATGTTTGGACAACTCCCCAGCCAACTGAGCCACACCATCCAGAGTTATGCTACTGAGTTTTGTAACTGGTCTCTTAGTGCATCTTTTTATTTGGCCTGGTGTCCCCTATAGGCACTGATAAAAATTGATGATCAAACATATAATTGCAGGTGGAGTCTACATTGAAAGGCACATTTGAATAAATGGATTGACCTAATATGGTCTTAGAGTCAAAGATGACTTCAAAAATGAGGAAGCAAAATTTTTAACCACACATTTTATTACTATAAAAGTTTTTCTTTTCCATACATTGAAGTATGAAAAATTGGTGTCCATGTACAAGGGCTTTTAATTTTTAAAATTATAGATTATATACAATATTATATTAGTTTCAGATATACAATAGCATGATTATACATTTATATAACCTTCTGACTCCCACTTCTGGGTATTTATCTGAAGAAATAAAAAAGTCTATAATAAAAGATACATGCACCCCTATGTTCATTGCAGCATTGTTTATAATAGTCAAGATATGGAAGCAACCTATGTATTCATCAATAGTTAATGAATAAAGGAGAAGTGAGATATACACACACACACACACACACACACATACACACACAATGAAATATTACTTAGCCTTGAAAAGAATGAAATTTGCAACAACATGGATGAATCCAGAAGGTAATATGTTAAGTGAAATATCTCAGACAAAGACAAGGGTTGTTTTCTTTTTCATTAAGGTGAAGGATTGGTTACCATGTTTATGGTTTCACTCTTGACTTAGCTTCCTGTTTCTGCATTAAAACAAACAGTGCTGAATACTGATATGACTCCAAGACTCTAAATGAAATATCTCCTCTTATCTAAATTTTGTCCATAAAATGGGCAGTGAATAACAAGATCAATATTATTCATTATATGATGAAAGGATAACCAATTAGAGACCTTGAGTTCCTGTCCACTCATGTGGTTCAGATATCAGCTTTTGTGAAAAGGGGCATGTTCTCCCAGCTTCCCTGGTTACCTGCAAGTGAACCTCAATGAAGTTATTTTTAATACAATTATTTGAAAAAACTTCAATAACAAAGTAATCATGAATGCTGTCTTCAGATATCCGCAAAAATGCCTAGAATGGAGAGAGGTATGTTATTATACCTGATCTCAATTTATTATTGTATCAGTTAGCTATTGCTGTATAACAAGCCATCCTAAGGGCACTTGTTTTAATATAACAGCTTTACAATCAAATGGGATTGTATGATGGGAAGTTATTTTGATTTCTTCTGGGCTCATCATGAATCACTACATTATGTTTCTAAAGCTCTTTCATAATGTTTTGTGCATTTGTATTGCACTTCTTTCATCAACCAATATATGATGTTTAATACATATATGTCTGTGTTGATCTTACCATTTATGGAAAAAAATAGCTTATCAGATGTGAATTGCCATTAAACAATGATTGGGTTACCAAAGAGATAAAAGAAGAAATTTAAAACATCCTGGAAACTAACGACAATAAAAACACAACAATCCAAAAATCTATGAGACACAATGAGAGCAGTCCTGAGAGGGAAGTTTCTAGCACTACAGGCCTACCTCAAAAAAAAACAAGAAAAATGGTAATAAGTCATCTAACTCTAATACTAAAAGTATTAGAAAGAGAACAACAAGAAAAGAGTGAGCAGAAGGAAGGAGATAGTAAATAACAGAGCAAAAATGAATGACATCAAAACAAAAAAAAAAACAATAAAAAAGATCAATGAAACCAAGAGCTGGCTCCTTGAAAGCATAAACAAGATTGATGAACCTCTAGCCAGGCTCACCATGATGCAAAGAGAAAGGACCCAAATAAACAAAATCAGAAATGAAAGAGGTGAGATAACAACAGACCTCACAGAAATACAAAGGATTATTAAAAAATACTATGGACAACTCTATCCCAACAAACTAGAAAACCTGGAGGAAATGGACATATTTCTAGAAAAACGCAACCTTCCAAAACTCAGGAAGATTCTAAAAATCTCAATAGGCCAATAACTATGGAAGAAATTGAAGCAATCATTAAAAAGCTTCCATAAACAAAAGCCCAGGGCCAGATGGCTTCACAGGGGAGTTTTATCAAACATTCAAGGAAGAAATAAAATTTATCCTCCTCAGACTATTCAAAAAAATTCAAGAGAAAGGAATACTTCCAAGTTCATTGTATGAAGCCAGTATCACCCTAGTAACACAACCAGATAAAGACAATACAATGAAAGAGAATTACAGGCCAATATCCTTCATGAACATAGATGCCAAAATCCTCAACAAATTTCTAGCAAATCGTATCTAGCAGTACATCAGAAAGATCATACACCATGTATGATCATACACCATGTATGACCAAGTAGGATTTATCCCAGGGATACAAGGATGGTACAATATCTGAAAATCAAAAACGTAATACATCACATAAAGAAATTGAGAGATAAAGATCACATAGTCATATCAATTGATGCAGAAAAAGCATTTGACAAAATCCAACACCCATTTTTGATAAAAACTCTCAGCAAGGTGGGAATATAAGGATCATACCTCAACATAATAAAAGCCATATATGACAAACCCACAGCCAACATCATACTCAATGGTCATAAACTAAAATCATTTCCTCTAAGAACAGGAACAAGACAGGGATGCCCACTACCACCACTCCTGTTCGGCATAGTACTGGAAGTGCTAGCCATTGCGATCAGACAAGAAGAAGAAATGAAAGGAATCCAAATTGGAAAAGAAGAAGTAAAACTGTCCTTAATTGCAGATGACATGATACTGTATGTAGAAAATCCTAAGGATTCCATCAAAAATTAATAGACTTAATAAATGATTTTGGCAATGTGGGAGGATACAAAATTAATGGCAAGAAATCTATAGCATTTCTATACACCAATAATGAACTTACAGAAAGAAGGACTAAAAAAGCAATCCCATTTACCATCACACCAAAAAAATTAAGATACCTAGGAATAAGCTTAACTAAGGAGTAAAAGACCTATATGCAGAAAACTACAGGACACTGAAAAAAGAAATAGAGGAAGACATAAAAAGGTGGAAGAACATACCAAGTTCATGGATTAGTAGAATCAACAGCATCAAAATATCCATACTACCCAAAGCAATCTATAGATTCAATGCACTCCATATTAAAATACCAATGGCATATTTCACAGACCTAGAACGAACTTTCCAAAAATTCATTTGGAATAAAAAAGACCCCGAATAGCTGCAGCAATCATGAGAAAGAAAAACAAAATAGATGGGATCTCAATACCAGATATCAAGTTGTATTACAAAGCCACTGTTCTCAAAACTGCCTGGTACTGGCACAAGAACAGACATATAGATCAATGGAATAAAATAGAGAACCCAGAAATCGACTCAAACCACTATGCTCAATTAATATTTGACAAAGAAGGCATGAACATACAATGGAGTCAAGACAGCCTCTTCAATAAATGGTGTTGGGAAAATTGGACAGATACATGCAAAAAAAATGAAACTAGACCACCAACTTACACCATACACAAAAAATAAACTCAAAATGGATAAAGTACTTAAACATAAGACGGGAAACCATAAAAATACTAGAGGAATCCAAAGGCAACAAAATCTCAGACATATGCGGAAGCAATTTCTTCACTGATACAGCTTCTAGGGCATTGGAAACTAAAGAGAAAATAAACAAATGAGACTACATCAAAATAAAAAGCTTCTTCACAGCAAAAGAAACCATCAACAAAACAAGAAAGCCCACTGCATGGGAGAACATATTTGCCAGTGTTATCACAATGCTGTTTCCAGAATTTTGTGAGTTTATTTGAGCCAAACTGTGGTACATATACACAAAGAAGGAGTTCTTACCATTTGCTTTTTCTGCATCAATTGATATGACTATGTGATAAAGGTTTAATCTCCAACATTTACAGGGAACTCATACAACTTAACAAAAGGAAGATAAACAATCCAATCAAAAAATGGGCAAAGGACCTAAAGAGACACTTTTCAAAAGAGGACATTCAGAAAGTCAAGAGACATATGAAAACATGCTCAAAGTCACTAATCATCCAAGAGATGCAAATCAAAACAACCATCATCGGTGTTGGTGGTATAGTGGTGAGCATAGCTGCCTTCCAAATCAAAACAACAATGAGGTGCCATCTCACACCTGTAAGAATGACTATCATCAACAAATCAACAAACAACAGGTGCAGGAGAGCATGCGGAGAAAAAGGAACCCTCATTCACTGCTGGTGAGAATGCAGACTGGTGCAGCCACTATGGAGAACAAATGGAGTTTCCTTGAAAAACTGAAAACGGAACTCCCATTTGACCCAGTGATCCCACTTCTAAGAATATATCCCAAGAAACTAAAAACACCAATTAGAAAGGATATGTTAACGAAAAAAAAACAATGAAACCTGTAGAGAATTTTTGTGAGTTTATTTGAGCCAAACTGGTGACATATGCCGGGAAGCAGAACCTCAATGAATTGAGATAATGCTCCAGAGAATGGCAGGGTTACATTTGTATTTACACATTGCAATCAAATGAGGGATGTAGGTGGGTTACATGAAATTCACTGGTGATAGGTTAAGGAGGTGGGATAAAGCAAAGCAGGGGAAAGCCCTGGGATTGGATAAAAAGTAAAATGATGAACACATACTTAGGTGGGTGCAGGATCAATTAACATGATAATGAAGGGATTTGTAGTATCTGTCCTGGCACCCAGAACATTTGGTTGTGCCCCAGGGGCTTCAGAAATAGGGAAGTTACAAGTTACCCAGACATTTCACAAATACGTTATCTTAGAGGCAAAAAGACAAATGGGCTTAGTAAAAATCAAAAGTGATTTCTGTCAGGGAAAACACTGGCCAGGATGTGACCACCCACCATAACCTGTTTGTAGATAAATATTTAATTTTCAGACCATCTTTTGTGGTTACTTTAGGTCTCTGAGCCTGCAGGACTGCCATGCAGGCCTCCACTGAGCTTTTCAGGCTAGCATGTGGCTCCTTTTGTCCACAGATATATGCATCCCTATGTTCATAGCAGCACAATTCAGCATAGCTAAGGTTTGGAAACAGCCTAAGTGCCCATCAGTAGATGAATGGATTAGAAAACTGTGGTACATATACACAATGGAATACTATGCTGTGATAAAAAAAAAAGGAGTTCTTACCATTTGCAACAGAATGGATAGAACTGGAGAGCATTATGCTAAGTGAAATAAGCCAGTCAGAGAAAAATAAATATCACATGATCTCACTCATAGTTCATTGGACTATAACGAACAACATAAACTGATGAACAAAAACAGATCCAGAGACAGAGAAACATCAATCAGACCGTCACACCTCAGAGGGAAAGGTAGGGGAAGATGGGCATGAGGGGAAGAGATCAACCAAAGGACTTATATGCAAGCATATAGGCATAACAATGGACACAGACAACAGGGGGGTGAGGGCATGAGTGGGGGGATCGAGGAGTAATGTGGGGATAAGTACACATATGTAATAACTTAAAGCAATTTTTAAAATGTGAATTGCTTTAATTTAATATCACAGTTCTGATATTTATATCTGAAACCTTGATTTCTTCCCAGTAACAAGAATTATTTCCCACCATTATCTGGTGTGTATCAACTCCCTGTGCTTTTGATCTGAGAGTACACATCACTGGAATTTTTAATCTAACTGAAACAGGAATTTTAGGGGGTGAAAAAGTCAGGTTGTAGGAAATTTTAGAAATTAAGGGGACCGTGGAGGAAGCACAGGGCTGCAGAGCAGCAGAAGGTATATTTCCATAGAATAGGGGAAGCTGAAAAGCTGCAACAGGTAACATTTCCATAGAATGAGGGAGCTGGAAACAGCAAAAGGTCTACATTTACAAAATAAAGAAAAGGAAGCCCTTCATCCAGCAGGAGAAGAATGCCCAAACAGAATGGGAAAACAATAGAGGAGGAAAGGGGAAGAACCTCACATGGTCACAGGTCCCATGTGAGGTTGACCTTTGAGCTCAGGAGTTACTATAGTAACCAGTCAGGGAATAGTGACCAATCAGAGGAGATATCAAGGCACCAGGATCTATAGCCTTTATAAGCCATAGGGAAAGGAACTCAGTGGGACCCTTTTCCCCTCCCTACTTGGGAGTTCACTCTGTGAGACTCCTTCCCTTTCCCCAAGTGGGAGTCTGTACTTGTTCTTCAATAAATCTCCACGTTTGCTACACCACTTTCTGTCCGTGGATTTGTTCTTCAATTCTGGCGGACAAATGTTAACGGAAAAACTCAATGAAACCTGTAGAGAATTTTGTGAGTTTATTTGAGCCAAACTGTCGACATATGCTGGGAAGCAGAACCTCAATGAATTGAGATAATGCTCCGGAGAATGGGGAGTTCGTACCTTATTTTATAAATTTACCACCAAAGGAAAATGTGTAAGCAGGTTACATGAAATTCATTGGTGATAGATTAAGGAGGTGGGATAAAGCAAAGCGGGAAAATCCCTGGGATTGGATAAAAGTAAAATGATGGACACATACTTAGGTGGGTTCAGGAACAATTAATATGATAATGAAGGAATTTGTGGTATCTGTCCTGGCACCCAGCACATTTGGCTGTGCCCCAGGGGCTTCAGAAATAGGGAAGTTACAAGTTACCCAGACATTTCACAAATATGTTATCTTAGAGTCAAAAAGACAAATGCTCAGTAAAGATCAAAGGTGATTTCTGTCAGGGAAAACACTGGCCCAGGATGTGGCCACCCACCATAACCTGTTTGTAGATAAATATCTAATTTTCAGACCATCTTTTGTGGTTACTTTAGGTCTCTGAGTTTGCAAGACTGCCATGCAGGCCTCTGCTGAGCTTTTCAGGCTAGCATGTGGCTCCTTTTGTCCACACAAAAAATCCAGGTTGCAGTCCAAAAATTCCATTTTATAACTAATTTATTAAAGTGTAATTATATACAACAAACTGCACATATTTTAAATGTACAATTTGCTGAATTAAAGAATCCATTCATAAATTAAGAGTACATGATCGGTGGGTCTATTTATATATAACTTGAGGTGATGTGCAATGAGTTTTTTTGTTAAGTTAAATCTTTATTATTGAAAGTACATTTGTCCCCTTTTTTCCCCCCTTTAACCTTTCTAGCCCACACTTTCAACTGCTCCAGGCCTTCAGCTTCCTATTGTCTGTGTCTATGGGTTATGCATACGTGCATCCAAGTCCTTTGGTTCATCTCTTCCCGCCCACCCACCCACTTCCTTCTTCCCTCTGAGATTCCACAGTCTGTTCCATGTTTCTGTGTTTCTGGATGTATCCTGTTCATCATATGAATGAGATCATGTGATACTTTCTCTTACTGGCCTATTTTGCTTACCATAATATTCTAAGTCCCTCCATGCTGTCTCAAAGAGTAAGAGATCCTTCTTTTTTAGTGCTGCATAGTATTCTGTGATATAAATGTACCACATATTTTTTATCCACTCATCTACTGATGGGCACTTGGGCTGTTTCCAGATATTAGCTATTATAAATTGCACTGCTATGAACATAGAGGTGCATACATTCTTTCTGATTGGTGTTTTGGGTTTCTTAGAATAAGTTCCTAGAAATGGGAACACTGGATCTGCACAATGAGTTTTAACTGCATTATGTTATTGTTTAAAACGTAATCAAGCAGGCTTCAGTTTCCTTCTTTCTGAAGATAATGTGGAATAATAAACCTTACTTCAACTGAATGTTGTAAGGGACAAGTAAAATGTTAAATAGACTTTGTTGAGTCCAAAGAAAATGTTCAAGAGTGAACAGTGTGTGTATGTGTGTTCACTTGTATATATATTTTATGTACACACTCACACATATATATGTACATGCACACATGCTCATGCATAATCTAATCTATTATGATTTAAAAAACATTGAGAGAAATTTGGAAAATATAGAAATTTTTTTAAATGTTTGAATTAACATAAAATATATTAAAACATAGACATTTTGACACAAAGAATTAAAGTAAAACGTGTGACCTTCATTTTAATGAATCATTTTTCTATCTTAATGCCTCAAAGTCCTCAAAGTCAGAACCATGTTTACATTTATGAGATAGGAAATTCTTTGTACAATCTATGGGACCAAATACCTCTAAACTAGCTCTAATTTTTCTATGTGATGTGAAATTTCAACACAAAATACCTTTGCCCAAGGAAAGCTAGCTGAATGATTTGAGAGGCTTAAACTCAATTCCCTCAAACAATATCTTACCGGAAAAATGTCTCTGTCACTTCCCCATTGCTGTTGTAGCAAATTAGCAACTTTCTGTCTTAGAGTTCTGTAAGGGCGGTGCAAGAGTGCAGACCTGCCAATAGGGATGCAGAGGAAATGCCCTGCCCAGGACCTTCCCTCAACCAATCATCAGGGGCCACACACGTTACCCCACCCCACTACTTCTGGCCCTATAAATCTGTTGTGTCCCTGGAACCCGCACTTCCTCACTGCCGTGCCGCTGCGAGGGCAAGCGTGGGACGAGTCCGAGTTAACTCGAATAATAAAGCTCTCATGTTCTTGCAGCAGTTTCGGGACTCCTTCGTGGTTTTGGGGTGGTTACGACCTCTGGGCATTGCATTGGATATTTATGCACAACAGTTCTAGAGGTCAGATGACTGAAATTGGTCTTAAAACCTTAAATCAAAATGATTGCAGAGTTTGGATTTTTTTTTTTTTTTTTTGGCTGATTCAGGGGAGAATGCAATCCCTTTCCAATCCCTTTTGAAATCTTTTCTTATTCTCAATTTCTATTCTGTATTCTAGAGGCCACCTGCATTCCTTGGCCCAAAGCCCTTTCTCCATCTTCAATACCAGCAGCATGGCATCTTAAAATGTCTCTCTGACTCCAATTCTTCTTCTACTCCCTTTCACATTTAGAGGACAAATGTGATGACATTAGTCCAACCTGACTAATCTGAGCTAATCTCCTAAGCTAATAATTTTATTTCTACTATTTTAGTTACCCTGCTCTATGAGATAACATATTCCAAGGTTCTCTGAATTAGGATGTTGCATCTTTTGAGGCCATTATTCTGCCAACTACAAAGCCTTTTTCAGGTATAAATCATTTAATGTCACTGTGGATCCCTAATATAAAAGAATCAAACATAGAATTTATCCTCCCCTTTAGAGTGAGAGGCAACACTTGTCTTTCAAAAATACATACTCAGAAGACTCCTGGTGAAGAAGACCTAAAGTTACCTACACCAGACTCTGACCCAGAGCTACAGCCCACATACCCAACTGCAGGTCCACAGACCAGGAGGACCTGCAGCATCAACCTCTCCTGGGAGCTTGTTAGAAATGCAGTCTCTGGGCCCCCTGGAGACTTGATCCATCAGAATTTGCATTTGAACTGCAAAGTTTGGTGATCTGTTTGCCTAGTGAAATGGAGAGGTGCTGGTCTAGAATAGGTGTTCTCACCTTTTCACTGGTGACACTTGGAGTTGGATAACTAATTGTGCTGGGTGCTGTCCTGTGCATTATAGGAGTTTAGCAGGCTCCCTCAAACATTACAATATCCCCAGGACAAAGTCATCTCTGTTTGAGAACCACTGCCCCAGAATCTCAGAACTGGAAGTGTCCTCAGAATTGCATCCGTTTTGTGGCTTATATCTTTGAGCACATTAAATCCCTCTGTTGCCCAGCTAGTGTGGATCAGTGGTTGAGTGTTGACTTATGACCCAAGAGGTCATGGTTCAATTCCCA
>PVJC01043051.1:0-14938 GCA_004026665.1 Murina feae
GAACCAAGGTACATGCCCTTGACCTGAATTGAACCTGGAACCCTTGAGTCCGCAGGCTGATGCTCTATCCACTGAGCCAAACCGGTTAGGGCACAGAGATTCTTAATATGATATGAATGGATCAATAAAAGACAAATCATTATTGTTAGTAAAATAACTAAAAATTGGGCAGTGGGTAAATAGCATCATGTTATTTAAAGGATGGCACATTTACTTGTTGTGTAAGATGTAAATGAATGACTCAAAATGACTTAAAATAGTAAAAGCAAGTATTAGAACAATGAAAACTCTATAGCATAGTAGTTAATAGCATCTGTACTCTGAGCCTGGCTAAGTCCACTTACAATCTTACTTGATGTCTTTATGCATCAGTTTTCATTTGTAAGAGGATTAATAAAAGAAACTTCTGCCTGGTGTATAAGATTAAATGTTCTTAAATATAAGAACTGAGTTTTGAATAGTAAGTTCCATATGAAATTTGCCTCATAGGCTAACTAGCCTAATTCTAGTTTACAGAGACTTTCTATAAAGAAAAACAGAGATATAACAAAGTGGAAGTAATCATCAGCTTGGCTCTGTAGACTGAAGAACAATCAAATCCTTGACACAGCGCATGAATCCATTGTTCTGTGGTTAGAGTCAGAAACAAGCTAAAATTGATCTGTGTGTATATCCACCATGTCTATTTCCACCCAACCCAACTGAAAATGAAGACTGCCATTTAGGAAGTAACCATGAGGAAAGAGTGAATAAAAAATAGCATTCCAACTTATTGAGGTGTGGGATCAGAAATCTTTCCTAACCAATCATCTTCCCCATTCACCATGAGAATTCAAACATGTATAAAATGTATGTTATATTCTGCATTCTCCTTTAAAATCAGAGAAGAGTCAGAAATGCACAATCCCTTTAATTAAGAGGGTGTAACATGCTTCACCAATAACTCAATGAGCCACTTTTGATCCTCTTTTACTTCTGTTCTCTTTCTTTCCAATGGTTTGTCATGAATGTGTATACTATTGGAGCCCAGATGGTTTCCCCCACCAGTCTTGTGAAATTTGTCAGCATCCCTTCCCTACTCCCTTGCTCTACAACCATGGGCTTGAACCAGAATTGGGGTGGTGACTGCACATAGGAGGAAAATGTGCATCTCAAACTTTAGAAGCCAACAATTGGAAATCTTTCAATAACACATGCTCATTGCAGGTCTTTGTGTGTACAGCTTTTGATAGATGGAATGCTTGGAAGCATTTTCCTTCACCTAATGAATTTTAAAAGGAACAGGCTGTCAATGGTAGTATGATTCTGATGATGTTAGTGGCTTTACTTTTCTGGTATAGAATAGATGCTCAGTAAATATTCAGTATAATAATCAATGATCAAGGCATGAGCTAAGACATTTCCAAACTATTTAAGACAGAAGTAGAAGAATATTTATACCTAATTACCTTCCGAGAGTAAATGTACATTTCAAACATGACTACCAGGTCCTTCATCTTTGCTCTGGGAAGCTCACTGTCAATTATTCCCAAATGTAAAAACAACATTTGGGTTTTCCTTCTCTCTTACTGTTCGAGCAGGAAGTAAATATAGATAACTATATATCATTTTTGTTACTAAAATCTATCAAACTGACCAGATAGGGACTTTTCAAGTATCATGACTCACAGAAATTCTGTCCATATTGTTATGGCCAATGAGCATTCTATACCTACTTCATAAACAGTGTTTGGGGTTAACTTAGGGTCTTTTAAGTAGAAGAGAGGCAAACATTTCTCTTTCACTTAGTTGAATGCCACTGTGGCAGTAAATGACCAGGAGCCTCATCATGCTGTGAACTCTGACATTCCCCAGTCTTCCCACAGCAGGTACACACGGTTTCACAGACTTAATGAAATTCTATTAAGAAAAGCTTTGCATGCTTTTCATCACAAGATGTTAGCTGTTTTATGCAAAGATCAGCTTTTCACGTACATAGTAGGAAATTAAAGGAGACATGCACCACCTTTGAGTTTCTCAGAAACACAGTTTGGTGCCTAAGTTGCTCATATTCTTAAATGAACTACATTTCCAACTGCTGAAAAGAAAAGCCTTCCTTGAAGACAAGAGGGGAAATTGCTAGTTTCTCCGTGAGTTCCCAGGGACACTTCCCTTTACTGTAGTCAGCATAGGATAGACTGATTACAGAAAATAAGGTATTTCATTTCTTACTTGGGTATTTCTAGCCCATTTTTCATGGGGACTTTACCGTCTCTGTCTGGATGAGCCAAGTTCCAAAGAATCCAGATGCTACTAAGAGGATGTCACCCTTCTCAACTCAAGGACCAACGCAGAAACCCAGTACGTTTCCCTTTGGGCACCCTAGGGAGTCACCACTTTCCCATTCACAAGCATAAATCAGAAGAGCATAAGACCAGTTGTACATTCCTTGCTGTTCTGTGTAGTTGGCATAAAAGACGGTTAGCATGCTGTTGTAATGCTTTGTCCATTCACTTTTTCATTATTTGTGGCATTCAGAGTTCACATTATTTTTGTTTGCAGACAAATTCAAAGTCTTTATCCTGAACTGATTGATGGATCTGATTCCTAAATAGGGGATGTTAGCGCTGAAACAAAATCATCAGAGCAGGGGGCTCTCTCCTGCATTGCCTTCTGCCCCACACACTGAGGCTGACCTCTTGAACTCCAAGGGGTGAGAACCTGCTCTTTCATATCTCAGCCTCCACACTGGGAGACAGGACCAGCACACTAGATCTTTGCAAGCAATTCTTTTATCCAGAGCTTGGCACCACACTCAGAAAGCCTTGCATTTATTCTCCAGACACCCTGGAATGTATTAAAATAACCATGTCTCATGAGCACCACTAATTACCAGGGGAATTTGCCCAGACCACTCCTCTAAGGACTTTGTTAAGAGCAGAAGCACCAGTGAAGGTGAGGCCACTTATCCTGCTCTCTGCTCTGGCCTAACCCTGCACATTTGCAAATCTGCTTCTGTACTTTTCTTCCTATTTTCATTTGAGTTGGCAGAAAGTATTTTTGAGAGGCAGTAAATGTGAGATTGTATGTAATCAAATTCAATGCCTATCATTTATACCTGGTGATACTCTGAAATTTTTTAGTTGGCATCTTCTTTTAATTATTAGTCTCAGATTTAATCTTAGAATAACCCTCAGATCACAACAGAAATTAGGAAATAAATTTTCTCCTTTAGAGCCTGGTACATAAGTTATTCAAAGGTCCATTTTTAAGCAAATATGTATTTTTCCCAATTCTGCTTCCATGAAACCATGCTTCTGTCACAATGGATATGTTAATTTCCAATGGCTGTTGTAACAATTACCACAAACAATGGAGATTATTATTTCACAGTCTGGATGCCAGAAATACAAAATCAGTATCTCTGGGCTGAAAATACAGTGTCATAGGACATATTCTTCCCAAAGACTCTAGGGAAAATTTGTTTCTTTCCTTTTCCAGCTCCTGGTATGTGCCAGAAATCTCTGCCTCTATTCACATTATCTTACCTACCTGGATCTTATGTGATGGCATTAAGGGCCTACTTGAATAATGCAGGATTATCTTCCCATCTCAAGATCTTTAATTACATCTGCAAAGAGACCTTTTCCAAGTAAGGTAACATTGACAGGTTCAGGGGCTTATCATTGAGCGTCTTTGGGGAAAGTTGTTTAGCGTACCATGGAGGTATAAAGAAAGCGAATAAAAACTACAAGAGGAGATTTACAAACGTTCCTTTGGGACACTGAAAGTATTGGTTGTCTTAGTGCAGATGTGTTTGTAATACAGGAGACAATGCCTGTGATTCTGGCAGCAACCACTTTGGCATCAGCTGGAGAGATTTCAGGTCCACACATCACACATGAGAAGCCTCAGAGCAGCAATCAGCTGGGACTAGCACCTCTCATGTGGACAGCAGCAACCATAACTAGACCGGACATTGGCAATGGCTTCTCTTCCGTCGGACAGTATTGTGGCAAAGGTATAATTGGTAGACATTAGTGGGATAGCTTCTGATTCAGACCTCAGAATAAAGAGTAGACATTATGACAGTGATTTAGACAGTGATTAAAAAAATTTATGACAGTGATTAAAAAAATAAAAATAAAAATAAAAGAAAGAAAAAAATGGAAGAGAAAACCCAGAAGTTCTAAGGAGATCTGCAAAAGACACACTCTGTAAGTAGGAAGTTCCACACCTATTTGAAAACATTTTAAAGGAAGTCAGATTTCCAGGGGCAGGAAATAGAGCTCAAAAATTCTATTTGATACAATATTTATATCGTTGGCTTGTTCACTTTGGAAAACACAACTTATATAGCTATTGTTCTGATCCTTTGTTTCTATAGAGTTCATTGTCAGCTCTCTATGTAATTTCATTCTTGGGATTTTTATATGGTCCTTACACATTCATGATATCTTTAGTATAAATAATTTAGATTAATTCACTGTGCCATCATGCTGTAAATCAAGAGAATTTCCCTATATGTGGCCCATTGGCTTGTTGTCAAAATCCTCACTTATAAGGATGTTCAAATATATTTGAATTTCTCAGAAGGGATTTTGAGAAATTGAATTGTCAGCGTGTCCATTCAGCTAGTGTTCTCACTGCAGTGTGGTAAGGTCTCTGCACCTTTCCTCACATATGGACTCAAACTAGTGGGAGTGTTGTCCGTTTCATTCATCCTGGGCACCCATGACTCTCTGGACCTTGAGGAGTCCACTTTGTGATTTAGCCATTAGTTCTATAATCTTGAAAAGCTCACAAATAATGCCACAAGATTTCATAATAAAAACTGCCCTCTTCATGCATTTATAATTCTTTTCATGAAGCATAATATCCTTTCCACAATAAGAAATCCAATCCAAGAATGAAATTATTATATTTAAATTTTAATCCCCTGGGGCTTGCATATAATGGGTAATCAATAAATGTTTATAAAAAAGAAATGATTGTGCATATATGGTTATGTGGATTGCTGATTAATAGGCTAGATTCTGGAATTAGAAAATCTTAAATTTAACCTTTAGTTTTTCTAAGAGAGAACTATTTGATATCTGGAACACAATGTTTGAAATGGTTAATCTCTGTCCTCATCACAGCTAGATCATAAATAATAATATAAACTTTGTCACAGAAATGCTAAACAGTTCTTTGTGAATTTTTTTTAAATGATGAAATGTCCCTCTATTTTTTTTCCTCATTGGAACTGTTGCTAAGGAAAAGAGCAACAGATCTATCGTCTGGATGAAGGTGGGTAGCCAAGAGTAGAATATAAAATAAGACTGGAAACTAATTTGGAAAAGTATAGCAAGTGGCCAACTCCACAAAAAGCAATGCAAAAATATAAGAGAATTAATGCAAAAGGCAGAACTAAGGTCAAGATTAGTGGAGAGAACAATACAGTTGGGACCCCAGTGGGACTAAGATTTGGGGCTAAGGAACTCCAGTGTCATGGTCTTACAACATTCATGTTTTCATCTTCATCAAGATGCTGCCTTAGTAGTTGTGGCATTCTGAGTCTTAAAACTGAGGCTCCCATATCCAACTTGTGATATCACCCACCTTCTGCTTATTTACAGCAATACGATTTGATGACAGTGATGTTTGCTACCACCATTTAGAAAAGGGGACCAAATGACATGATTTGTCCTGAAGGTTGCTGGATCTATGTAAAATTATGGTAGGTCATTCCATTTCCACCTCATAATAACAACATGAAACAAAGTGTTTTGTTTTCCTTTTCCCCCCTAAAAGAGAAGTACGTAGTTTTAGGTTTGTGCTTTTCTATGAGAAGAATCTGAATTAATAATGTAAGACATAGGGTAGTGTCACCTCAGCCTCTGTATCACATGCTCCTCGAAACAGAGCAACTGCCAGTTGTGGAGAAGTCTCTAAGAGGCCCCAGCTTTACTATATCAGTATAATATAACCAGTGGCTCAGTGCACAGATTTGTGCACATTGAAAGAAAATTAATTAGAAGAAATATTCTAATAGCACTATTTGCCCTTTCTCTATAATAGCAGTGTCAACCAAATTCATGATCAACAATGACAGGTCGAAACACAAGGATGTGATTGGCACCAGTGAGAGCTTTGTATGTACTGTGCATGTGTGAGTCAACTTAGCCACTTATACACATAGAACTAGGGGCCTGGTGCATGAAATTTGTGCACTTGGGGGCATTACTCAGCCCAGCCTGCCCCCTCTCACATATAGGGAGCCCACAGAGGGTATCCTACTGATGGCTTAGGCCCACTCTCTGCTCCCCTTGGGAGCAGGCCTAAGCTGCAGTCTGGCCTCCCTTTGTGGGAGGCGACCATGCTAATTAGGGGAAGCCACCAGCTCCGTCACCCTGCTGCTGCAGCCACTGCCAGTGACTGTAGCCACCAAGGTATTTTCATCAACACGGACTCCAGTCCCTTCACTATGAAGAAATGACAACTTTCTTTAAGTATTTTCAAGATGTGTCTTTCATAGGATATCACATTTTTTCATTTTTTATTCTCACCTGAGGATATGTTCTCATTGATTTTTAGAGAATGAGGAAGAGAAGGGAAAACAGAGAGAAACATTAAAGTGAGAAGAACACTTTGATTGGTTACCTCTTACAGGAGCCCTGACCTGGGCCCTGGCCAGGGAGAAGCCTGCAACCTAGGTACATGCCCTTGGTCAGAATTGAACCCAGACCCTGCAGTCAGCATGCTGAGGCATTGTGCACTGAGCCAAACTGGCTAGGACAGGATATGACATTTCTTAGCCCTTCAGCACAGGACCTTCACTTTTTTTCTCCAGGAGTGTGGTGGAAAAAAATGTAGATCACCTTTAGGGATTCTTATTACCCAAGTTACTGATATTACCAGTGGCATACAGGGAGCTTAGCCAATGAGCAGTAAGAAAAGGTGTTTCGTCTGTAGTTCACTCTGATCACAGGCTCCATCCTTTCCCCTCCAATCCCAGTTCCACCCCTGCCTATAACTTCTGGCTGAGGATGCAGGCCTGGGCAGGGGACCCCCATACCCTGTGATCACTGGTGTTGTCTCTGTCCAGGCCTGCAGTCTCTGCCTGAGGCTGCAGGCCTAGGCAGAAGACCCCCAAGCCCTTCAGATCGCTGGCTTCTCAGAGCCCAGTCCTCTGTGATCACCAGCTCTGATCCTGTCCCTGCCATCACTGGCTCTGCCCTTGTCCCAGTGGCAGCCTCTGGCCAAGGCTGCAGGCCTGGGTAGGGGACCCCAGATCTCTGCATTGCTGGCTCTGCCCATGCCCAGACTCCTGAGATCGCAGGCTCCGCCCCAACCCTCTGATCGCTGGCTCTGCGGAGCCCAGGCCCCTACAATCTCCGGCCTTGCCCCTGCCCAGGCCTGAGGCCTCTTGCCTAGGCCTTATGCCTGTGTAGGACACCTTCATACTTCTTCGATCACTGCCTCTGCCCCTGGCCCCTCTGATCACCACTCTTCCTTGCCCATGCCTGAGGCCTCTGGCCTGGGCAGGGGACCACCAGCCCCTTCTGATCACTTGTTCTGCCCCTCGGACACCCACCTCCCCCGCCACCTACCTGGCCAACAGGCCTGACCACTTCAGTGGCAGAGCTGAGCCGAACTAGGTGCTGCCATCTTGTGGCTATGGGCGCCACCATCTTGTGGCTATGGGGGTGGCCCTCTTTGTGATTGAGTGACACCTAATTTGCATATTAATCTTTTATTAGGTAGGATAAACTTGCTAAATTAGACTTGCTTTCTGATTTAGCTAAACTTTTTCCAGTACAGTGAAGCACCCCAACTTCTCTTCCAGGTAATTGTCAGCAACACAGCAGTAAACATCAACATGAAGCAGATCATTATTGTAGATCATGCAGGGAAAACAAAAGGCAAAATATTAAACTGCAGCAGTTTTTGAGTATATTCTGCTCAGTGAGAAAACCTAAAGAGATTTTCAAGGTTCACCATTTCTTACTTCTTTTCAATCGGGTCAAGTTTCTAAGCTTTCTAAATCTCTGTTTTCTGGCTAATGAAAAGAAAATTGGATCCCACCACATCTCCTATCTATCTACTCCAGGACTTCTGTGAGGATCAAATGAGATGAGGCACAGGAAAATGCTTCACAGACATTTGGTTAAAGTGTAAAATGCTTCCACTTGGTTATAAAGCAAGTCATGTTCCTGGACTGAAGAAACTGCAAGGAGGCTAGTCATTACTAGGGAGAGCAAGCTGGGCGTTATTATGTGACATCATTACCTGGTGCCCACAGCGACCATTCCTGGACTGGGCTGGGCTGTGGGCTACATTTTGTGCCATGGGGTCTCAGCAGTGTTAGCTTCTATTTGGTGGGGTGTTGCTCAGGGGTGGTGGTGGGGCCTGTGTCTCACTAGGGGGAAGCCAAGTGTTGCTTTGTGGGTGCCAGGTCTGTGGTGCAGTTTCTCTGTAGATGGCCAGTGTATGTCATGGCAGCTCCTGTATTGAGCGTTTTCCCCCTGATGGTTAGTGTGTGTCATAGTAGCTGATTAGACAGTGGGACACTTAGCCTATTAGCTTTTTATATATATACTAGAGGCCCAGTGCACAAAAATTTGTGCACTCAGGGGGGAGTGATCCCTCAGCCTGGCCTGTGCCCTCTTGCAGTCTGGGACCCCTTGGGGGATGTCCACCTGTTGGCATGCCTGGCCAGCCTGGGTGAGGGGCTGATGGCCATTTCAGGCTGCCCACAGTCCCTTCAGGGTTCGGGTCCCTACTGGGGTGCCTGGCTGGAAGCAGGTATCTGGGATTTATTTAACTTCTATAATTGAAACTTTGTTGCCTTGGTCCCCGGCTCAAAGCCTGGGTTGCCCCTGGCAACCCAAGGTCCTAGCCTGGCAGGTATCTTCAATAATTGAAACTTTGTAGCCTTGAATAGAGCTCAGGGCCCACAGGGCCCTGGCTTCCTCCATTGCAGGGGGCAACTCCAGCTCCGTGGTCGCTGCCATCTTAGTTGAGTTAATTTGCATATCTGCTCCTGATTGGTTGGTGGGCGTGGCTTGTGGGCATGGCTTGTGGGTATAATGGAGCCAGGGTCAATTTGCATATTACTCTTTTATTAGATTAGATATAGACTACAGGCCCATTGTACAAAGATTTGCACAATAGTCCTTCCTTCCCCTGGCTGCCGGCATCAGTTTTCCTCTGGCACCCAGGACCCAGGCCTTTGGTCCAGCTGTAGCAGTGAGGCTTGGCTTCTCCACTCTGGCTGCAGCGGAGAAGCCAAGCCTCTTCAGTCTTCAGTTGTCTTCAATCTGACTTCAGTCTTCCCTCTGCACCTGCAAATTAACCACCATCTTTGTTAAGTTAATTTGCATACTCATCCTGATTGGCTGGTGGGTGTAGCAGAGTGACACCAATTTGCATGTTTCTTTTTTATTAGTGTAGATGTGTTCTTGAAGTGAGTCTGAAATGTATTCTGATGCGGACACAGGGCGGAGTTCTTTGGCTTGCTCAAACTTGTAGGGGTGTTGGGCTGAAGATTACTTAAAGAATAATCTAGAGCCCTAGCCAGTTTGGCTTAGTGGATAGAGCATTGGCCTGCAGACTGAAGGTTCCTGGGTTTAAGTCCAGTCAAGGGCACATACCTTGGTTGCAGGTTCCTGGCTCTGATCAGGAGCAAGAGAGAGGCAACCAATTGATGTGTGTCTGAGAGACACATTGATGTCTCTCTCTGTCTCTCCCTTTCATTTCCACTCTCTCTAAAAATCATTGGAAAAAAATATCCTCGGGTAAGGATTAAGAAAACAAAGAATCTAGAAATGTAGATAAATATTATAGTATCACATGACACTCCTAGATATTTAAATATTTTATTTTATGTAGACACCTGCTGTAGAATAAAAGTCTCTTACATCTTTGCACAAAGATTACATTTAACACAAACATTGGAACTACTACCTTAAAAACACTTTCCTTCAAAATGTTTCACTTTGACCATTGTTTTAGAATGGTCATGATATTGATAGGTTAAATTAAAATCACAGTTGTCTGTTGTAAAGCAAGGGCTAGGTTTGAATCTGAAGTCAGTACCATGTAAATTCTACAATATAGGTATTATGTTTCCTCGTGGAGCCACATGGACTGCCAGTGCCATTCAATGTGAAACCTACCCAGACTGAGGCAGTGTGCATACCTGTGGAGAGTCATGGCAGGGTGTTATGTGGAATCCCCAGCAACGCAAGGCAATCAGGCAGCAAGCCAGGGCTTTCCTTGCAGTCCAACTACAGGGCACACATCAACCTAATGGATTGAGAGTTAATGTGCTTTTAATTCCTATACTCTGTAATTTCTGCAGATATCATTTTGACCAGTTTGGAAATCTATGAATTCTTGAGTAGAAAAAAAAAAGCAAATTAGTAGCTGACTGGAGGGTTGTTGAAGTGTACTTATTGCATTGCATACTGAGATAATTTGTGATTAGACTCCATACATTTTTCATAAATTCCATAGTAAAATAACGTCAAAACTTGTTTTATGTATTTTATTTCTGTAGGTTTTCTGATGGCCAAATGTGAACTATTGAACTTAGCTGACTTCCCTTCACTAACAAAAGTCTATCCCATTTGGGTTAGCAACCAAGTAATTCCTCTGCTCCAACACTCTGTGCTCAACTCAGTCCTTACCACAACCCTAAATGTGCTTGAGTATTCAGGTACACTCACAATCCGCGTCATCGTACAGTGCCGTTTCTGTATTCATGATGCTTTCACTAGCAGAGGATGCTTTTCTATACCTTGCTGAAAACTTCAATTCAATTAGACACACATGTATTGATCCCAAGACCCATTATGGTGTGTGGTTCAGAGATAGCACACATTTGTATTTGTAAATAAATGATGAAATAACCATGGACAAATGTTTTCTTAAGTGCCACAGAGAATAGAAAGATACAAAGGATATGATCTTTAATCTTAAGAAAGACATCAGCTACATGAGACAATAATGTAAACAACTGACTATTAAAATCATATGAAATGACTTTCATAATCATGAAGGCAATTGAGAAGGCATGTTTGAAATTTAAAAGGGGGTATTGCAGGAAGATCAGGAAGGTTTTCTAAGAAGGCAGCATTTGATTTCTGGGCATTGACTTTTAAATACAGGGAAAGGTCCACCAAGCTTTAGGAAAACTCTTGAGCTGTGCTTTATGGTATAAGAGTGTGAGATTCACCATGAATCTGGAAAAATCAAAACCTAAGGTATATAGTACATAACCAAAGAGAATTCTTAGTTCCAGCTGTGTATGAGCACATGTACCAGCATGGTCTAATTTAATTTCTCGAAGCTCAAAGACAAAACTAACTATCCAGAAAACAAAACATTATCAAAGTATACCCAAGAATGTAGATATTTGAGCAAAGCCAAATCACAAGCTAAATCACGAGTTTTGCATTATGATACATATCTGATGCTATTAGATACTGGGGCTATAACTGTCAATCAAAAGAATGGGTCTCTTGTTCCCATTGATCATAGAATTTAATGGAAAAGAAAGTAAATACATTGTACAGGAATTAATATATAGTTAGAGGTTGTAAGAAGCATAGTGGAGAAATAATAAAGTGTCAAACATTATTTCAATTAAGATATAATGAAAACCTATAGAAGGAACTTACATTTAGTATTTACTTTAAAGAATAAAGAGACATAGGCCAATCAGTTTGGAAAACCATTCCAGGTGTTTATGAAGACAATACTTTGGAAAAGAGTTTATTTACTTATCCTTTTTAAAAAAAATTTTAAGCCTTCCTAGAAGAATACATTTTTGAGTGAAATTCACTCCATAAATACATTAAGAGCAAAAGGCATATCTTCTGACCAGATCCTTACCACTGTAGCCCAGATATAGTGTCTTAGTCCAGGGAAACAAGTTCCATTAACTGTCAACTTAAGAATGTGTCTGCTTCCTGCTGAAAGCGGGATCTACACGTGAGAAACCGTGAGGAACAAAAGCAAAGACAGTATAGCATCATCCGTGAGTGGGAAAAGGCGTGGGAGGAATATCTGTATAGTCGGATGAAAGAAAGATTTTAGAGTGTCTTTCAGAAAAGTAAGGTCTTTGTATTTAATTCTAGGTATCATGCATGTCACTGAAGAGTTTAACATAAACAAGTGTCATGGCCAAATATATATTTTACGTGGTTATTTACCTGCACATGAAGCCTAGATTGGAAATCATACAAAAGAGAAAAGTTAGGAGGTTATTACAAAAGGGGGCATGAGAAAGAGAGGAGGTCAAGAATAACTCCTAGTTTTCTGGCAAAAACAAGTTAAAAAAATTGGAATGTCAACTACAGAGTCAGGGAGTCCTAGGAAAGGACAACTATGTAGGAGAATGGGCAATCAGGGGCTTTGTTTTTGTTGCATTAAAATTAGAGATTTCTCTGAGGCATCCTACACAGATAGCTATTCAGCTGTAAATAAAAGTGGAGGTTAGGAATAAGGTTCTCAGCTATGGATAAATGTTCAGGATCCATGAGTACATGAAATTATTCTACTAAAAAAGAACAGCAGCTAGCTTTCATGAGAAAGTACAATATGTATTCTAGAATTTTGATTGCACTCTTTTGGTTCAAGATACGATATATAGTAAATAAATTTGAAGGAAGAATGATTTTCCTGGAGTTAATAAACATTTTAAAAGAAATAAAAGACATTAATTTTAGGGTATTTTGAGTGAATTTTAAAAATAAAAAACATCAACTTTTTTTCTACAAAACTGTATTTTATATGTTCCATTTAAAGAAGTATTTCTATATTTTAATACAACTTATGTGCATATACCTTAAAAAATACCATTAAAATAAGAAATAAATGATAACTCTCAAGAATGTAAATACATAATAATCCTGAATGCAAAAATATAATTACTAATCAAATAGTATTTATATTATCAAAGAAGTTAACACCTTTTGCAATATGGACTTTTGTATCCAATTTATCGACATAATAACATATGAAAATCTACATATTTAAAAACAAGATCCAAATGTTTAAATTATAACAAAATTTTAATTCTGTACCTAATGATAAATTTTCTTAATATCATGTTAACAAGACAAAAAATGACATTATATGTATGGGCATATATATGTCAATTATGTTAACAAGTTATCTAATCTAATAAAAGAGTAATATGCAAATTGACCCTCACTCCTTTACACCCACAAGCCATGCCCACAAGCCACACCCACCAACCAATCAGGAGCACGTATGCAAATTAACTCAACTAAGATGGCGGCACCCAGTCCGCTGTAGCCCCACAACTGAAGTAGCCAGTCCTGTTAGCCAGGCAGGTGGTGGGGGAGGTGGGGGGAGGCCCTAGGAGCAGAGCCATCAATTACAGGAACCTGGGAAGGGGCGAAGCCAGAGATCGCAGGGGTTGGGGGGGGGGTCTTATGCCCAGACTTGCAGCAGGGCAGAGACCCCCAGCCTGGGAAGGGGTGGAGCCGGCCATCGTGGGGGTCAGGGTATCTTCTGCCCAGGCCTCAGCCTCTGGAGGAGACCCCCAGCCTGGGAAGGGGTGAACATGGCCATTGCGGGTGTTGGGGGGTCTTCTGCCCAGGCCTGCATCCTAGGCCAGAGGCTACAAGCCTGGGTAGGGGTGGAGCTGTGATTGGAGGGGCAGGGGTGGAGCCGGTGATGGGAGTGAACTACGGAGGAAACACCTTTTCTTAACACTCATTGGCTAAGCTCCCTGTATGCCACTGGTAATATTCTTAGTAACTTGGGTAGTAAGAATCCAAAAAGGCATCTAGGGTTTTGCCACCACACTCCTGGAGAAAAAAAATGAAGGTCCACTGCTGGAGGGTTAAGAAATGTCATATCCTGCCCTAGCCAGTTTGGCTCAATGCATAATGCCTCAGCTTGCTGACTGCAGGGTCTGAGTTCAATTCTGACTAAGGCATGTGTCTAGGCTGCAGGCTCCTCCCTGGCTGGGGCCCAGGTCAGGGTTCATGCAAGAGGCAACCAATCGAAGTGTTCTTCTCACTGTGATGTTTCTCTCTGTTTTTCCTTTCTCTTCCACATTCTCTAAAAATCAATGGAAACATATCCTCAAGTGAGGATAAAAAAAAAAAAGAAAGAAAGAAATGTCATATCCTATGAAAGACACACCTTGAAAATGCCTAAAGAAAGTTGTCATTTTTTCATGGCGAAGGGAATGGTGTCCATGTTAATGAAAACACCTTGGTGGCTGCGGTGACTGGCAGGGGCTGTAGCAGCATAGTGATGGGCCTGATTAGCCTGGTTGCCTCTCACAAAGAGAGGCAAGACTGCGGCTTAGGCCTGATCCTCATGGGGAGCAGTGAGCGGGCCTAAGCTATCAGTAGGACATCCCCTGAGGGCTCCCAATATGTGACAGGGGGCAGGCTGGGCTGAGGACTGCCCCCTAAGACACAAATTTTGTACACCGGGCCCCTAGTCCTATCTAGTAAAAGAGTAATATGCAAATTAACATCACTCTGTCACTGTCACAAAGATGGCAGTGACCACAGAGCTGGAGCAAGCAGAAGGCTTGAGTTGCCCCTGTGATGGAGGAAGCCAAGCTTCTCGCCAGTCCTGAGCTCTGCTCAGAGCTACAAAGTTTCAATTATAGAAGATAAATAAATTCCAGATACCTGCTTCCAGCCCATGTACATGGCCAGGCTGAAAATGGCCATCAGCCCCTCACTCAGGCTGGCCAGGCAACCCAGCAGGACCCTCACCCTGATCTGGGACACCCTTCAGGGCAAACCAGCCAGCCTTCACCCATGCACCAGACCTCTATCCTATATAATAAAAAGGTAATATGCAAATTGACTCTAACAGCAGAACAACTAGCAATGACTGGTCACTATGACACACACTGACAACCAGGGGCAGATGCTCCATGCAGGAGATGCCCCCTGGTGGTCAGTGCACTCCC
>PVJC01043052.1:0-14524 GCA_004026665.1 Murina feae
ACCCCTGTATCTGGTCCTTCAACAAAGATCACTGAATCAAACTATGAGAAGTTCATTGACTGGATTACATAATCAAATTTGTGAGCTATTTTTTACTACTTTGTTTTTCATCTTCTCTTTTTCTGTTGCAAAGAAAAATCAACTCCGTGTCCAGATCTACGGAGGAGCAGGGCCTGGCTGAGCGCCCACCGAGGCAATGGTCAGGTTTGGAGTTCCATATCTACACACTTTCAATTAGGTCATTTAACTTAATTAAGCCCAGAATTCTCCTTGGAAAATAAAAAGGGATAGATCACCCACATCACAGGTTACTGGAAGGATTAGAGTAAATACTTAAAATACTCAGTAAATAAGTAAATTCTTAGTACTTTTTAAAATTCAATTCTATTGTTAAAATTAACATCTGTGAAAGTATGCTCATTGTTTCTACTACTAATTTATATTAAAGTGTAAATAAGCTCAGTGGTTGAGTGTCAACCCATGGACCAAGAGTCACCGGTTCCATTCCCAGTTGGGACACATGCCAGGGTTGCGGGCTCGATCCCCAGTAGAAGGCGTGCAGGAGGCAGCCTATCAACGATCCTCTCTCATCATTGATGTTTGCATCTCTCTCCTTCTCCCTTCATCTCTCCACAAAAATCAATAAAAACATTTTAATAATAAAAAAAATCAATACACTCTTTTTTTTTATTGCTTAAAGTATTACAACAAGTGATAGATAGGTCTCCATTTTTTTCCCCTTGCCCTTCCCCCCCTCCTCCCTAACCCCCAGTTTCTTGTGTCCATTGATTATGCTTATATGCATGCATGCAAGTCTTTCAGTTGATCTCTTAATTCCCCCCCAACCCTCCCCAGCCTTCCAGCTGTAGGATGATAGTCTGTTCAAAGCTATTCTGTCTCTGTATTTGTTTATGTTTATCATTTTATAATGGTCTTTATTAGCCATAAATAAGTGAGATCATGTGGTATTTTTCTTTCATTGACTGGCTTATTTCACTTAGCATAATGCTCTCCAGTTCCATCCATGCTGTTGCAAATGGTAAGAATTCCTTCTTTTTTACAGCGGCATAGTATTCCATTGTGTAGATATACCACAGCTTTCTAATCCATTCATCTGCTGATGGGCACTTAGGCTGTTTCCAAATCGTAGCTATGGTGAATTGTGCTGCTATGAACATAGGGATGCATATATCCTTTCTGATTGGTGTTTCTGGTTTCTTGGGATATATTCCCAGGAGTGGGATCATAGGGTCAAATGGGAGTTCCATTTTTAATTTTTTGAGGAAACTCCAAACTGTCTTCCATAGTGGCTGCACCAGTCTGCATTCCCACCAGCAGTGCAGAAGGGTTCCTTTTTCTCCACATCCTCTCCAACACTTGTTGTTTGTTGATTTGTTGATGATAGCCATTCTGACAGGTGTGAGATGATACCGCATTGTTGTTTTGATTTATATCTCTTGTATAATTAGTGACTTTGAGCATGTTTTTATATGTCTTTCTGCCTTCTGTATGTCTTCTTTTGAAAAGTGTCTATTTAGGTCCATTGCCCATTTTTTGATAGGATTGTTTATCTTCCTTTTGTTAAGTTGTATGAGTTCCCTGTAAATGTTGGATATTAAACCCTTGTTGGTGATATCATTGGCAAATATGTTCTCCCATGCAGTAGGCTTTCTTGTTGTTTTGTTGATGGTTTCCTTTGCTGTGCAGAAGCTTTTTATTTTGATGTAGTCCCATTTGTTTATTTTCTCTTTAGCTTCCGTTGCCCTAGGAGCAGTATCAGTGAAAAAATTCCTTTGGCACATGTTTGCGATTTCGCTGCCTGTGTATTCCTCTAGTATTTTTATGGTTTCTCATCTTACGTTTAAGTCCTTTATCCATTTTGAGTTTATTTTATAAAAATTGTTTCCATTAATCATTTAAATGATCAAGATCAAATTGTTTCTTCTTCATGGGGATGGTGACAAGAGTAACACAAACAGCGGCAGTGAAGGCAGCTATAACGACAAGCACTATGGCGAATGCTCACCACTTACTCTGTGCATGGGGTTTTGCTGAGCCTCTCCCATGTGCTAATTTAACTTTTCCAGAGAACCGTAGCTGTTAGCTGCTATTACAATTTACTTTTTAAAAATTTTATTTTATTTTATTAATTTTTCACAGAGAGGAAGAGAGAGGGATAAAGAGTTAGAAACATCGATCAGTTGCCTCCTGAACACCCCCTCCTGAGGATGTGCCCACAACCAAGGTACATGCCCTTGACTGGAATCGAACCTGGGACTCTTCAGTCTGCTCTATCCACTGAGTCACACCGGTTAGGGCACAATTTACTTTGTTTTAACAGGACAAACAGTGAGGCACACATGTAAGGAATTCTGTGCAGGTCACACAGTGGGTCCATGACAGGGCCCTTGTGTGTGGCCTTGTGTACTGAAGGTCAGCATTTCCAGGACTGCTTCCCGAGGTCAGCAGCACAGCATTCGGGGAAGAATTTCTCCAGTCCTTACTGCGATACTATTGTGCAGTGGGTGGTTTTATTTCCCAGGACTCTTTGGTGGCTGGTAACGTTTTGCTGTGGGTTGCAAGCCTGAACCTCTTCATTCTGGCAGACAAGAACCGCCTGCTATGCTTCATTAACGCTTCCCACATCACGTTCTAACTCCAAATTTACAAAGACAGCTTGCACCACCCCCAAATGCTAATGGCCTTGTTAATTAAAACCCAATGTCTACCTTCACATTTCCCTTTGAACCTGGGGCTCTCCTTACCTTCCTATGTGTCTCCTGGAACCATCATAACAAGTGCTGGAGTCATGGCTGGACGTTTGGAAGGAACGTCGGAGATGATTTAAAGGATGAAGCTGACATAAAAGTCGCCATCACCGCTGTGTTCTGCATGGTGTGTGCTACACACAGCGTCATCCAACTCACCTCATTATTTCTCAGAGACACGGAACCACTAGCTGCGAATGCCAGGCAGCCGCCCACCTGCCCCAGTGCGTCCAGACAGTTCCCCGAGGGTCCGATCATGCCACGCGCTCTGAGCCCATCAAACACCAAAGCATGGCTCTCCCAGAGCGCCCTGTCATCCACCTGGCCGCTGCCCTTGGCTCTGCACTCTCAGCTGCCACTTAGTTCCTGGCTCTGACAGCTGGGCTAAGAGGGCTGTTTGGGATTAATTAAATCAGTGATGAATTTTAAACACAGGTATGGCATTAGGGCAGCCAGACCTGGAAAAATCTCAAATTTATTGAGAATGGTCTCAGGGAAAACAAGCCAGATGCCCCGGGGAGAGAAAGGGGCATGCTGGGAGTGCACTTTCTCCAGAGAAGTGGATGTCCACCTTGAATGGGAACCCCTGCCCTACTCTCTCACCATAATGGGCAACACCACCCTGGGTTATTGTAATCCTTCGGCCACACAAAGTCTAACAAAATGCTGGTGTGGCTTCTGAGCTGTTGTCGAGATGTGAGTTTGGCATTGTCTTCGGCAGGACTTAGGGTGCCACATGCAAGCAAAACAGACTTTTTTCTTCTGAAAGTCACACATCGAAAGGGGAAGCCAAAGCTTCACTCACGGCAATGCAGTGCTCTTTCATTAATAAAGGGAATCGGTGTGTTAGGATGGCTTATCAGTACCTCCAGCAAATGCTCAGAGGAGTGTGTGTGTGTGTGTGTGTGCGCACGCGCGCGCGCGCGCATCTGTGATTGGTCTTGTTGTTCGGTGGTTTTAACAAAAATCTTAAACTGTTAGGGTTAGTGTCAGTGTCAGGGTTAGGGTTAAGGTTATGTTCAGTTTTAGGGGTAGGTCAGTGTCAGTTTTAGGGTTAGTGTTAGGGTTAGAGTCACTATCAGGGATAGGGTTAAGGTTAGGATTAGTGCCAGTGTTAGGGTTAGGGTTAGTGTGAGGGTTAGGGTTAGAGGCACTCTCAGGGTTAGGGTTAAGGTTAGGGTTAATATCAGGGATAGGGTTAAGGTTACAATCAGTTTTAGGGGTAGGTTCACAGTCAGTTTTAGAGTTAGTGTCAAGGTTATGGTTAGGATTCTCCTTATTCATATCCTCTCTTTCAGGAAGTTTCTCTTGTTATTCTTATCTTTTACTTTTCCCTTTCAAACCATCACCTTCTCCCTGGACTTCATGCCTCTGTATAGATGATAATCATTACCTTTGATCTTGGGAAAATTTGAAAAGGCTGTTTCCTGGATTTATATATTGTAATGTTCACATCTCCTTAATGGGGATTATGTGTCCAGCTCTGGATTCTTCACTGGCCCTGAGGCCGCTGGGACCCGATGGGTCTAGTAGCCATTCATGGAGAAGTGACCTTACCAGAGATCCGATGAAAAGGGAACTCAGGTGGCCTGAATATCCACAGGACCTGGGGCACATGGCCCCGTGGAAGCCCACACACATTCGTTCTGTGGCCTTGATTCACAATTTGGGTCACACATTTAAACATTATTTCACTTCTTCATTTAAGCTCCCCCAACCATGAATCACACTTTCATGTGTTTCCTTCTATCATAAAATTATTCTCTCATGACTTGTTCACAGTAATATGAAGATTTAAAAATAAAATGTATCCCGTGATTCAACTTTGAATATCTGTATATATAAAAGCCTAAGTGACTGTTATGACTAGATAACTGAACAACTGGCTGGTAGCTATGGCGCGCAGTGACTACGAGGAAACAGACGCTCAATTCAGGAGCGTCTCAATTCCCCTGGTGGTCAGTTCACTCCCACAGCCAACCTCCCAAGGTCCCCACGCTGGCCAGCCAGTCTTGATGGGCCCCAATTGGGACTGGGTGAGACAGCCTCCATCAACTCTGATTGCCGGCCAGGCTGACGGGCCCCACCCTTGCATGAATTCTAGTATTTTTACAAAAAAATGTAAATTAAAGTGAATGAAAAACATGTGTATAATGATTATTTCTTTGCAATTTTGTCATTTTCCTTTTACGTTATTAAAATGATCTGTTATGATTAAAAGACTACCATGCATAATTAAGATGCTAGCAATTCTACAGAAAGCCGTCTTTATTTCCTGCATCCAATGAAATGTCGTTAACTATGTCATCAAAGTAGAACTACTTCCAGCTCTGTGCCTCAGAGGTATGTGGCTGACAATATAAAGAATGGCCACACGGTTCTCGAATGTTACGTATTACAGCACATGCACGGCTTCAAGAGTAAGATGAATTGTTTAATATTACAAATGTACACCAGCCTCCATCTACCACCGCGGTGAAACCATTTCTAATTCACCAGTTCCTCTGGAATCGCAAATGGAACATCAAGATAAGCAAGAAAACAGATGTTTCGACCTATTGGGAATCGATACCTAATTATGCGCGAATCTATTGCCTTTTTGCTCTCGGGGAAGAAAGATTTGACAAGTTAATTAATTTGTCTTTCCTCTTATCTCAGCACATCCATCACTCAAGCCCCACGTACCTCCTGCCTCTGCCCCCGGCAGGGACACAGGCTATGAACTCCATGGTGCTCACATGCAGGTGAATTTTCTTCTGATGTCACAGGGCTGGTCCCAGATGGAGGGCTGCTTCCTTACGACCCAGATGGTGTCGGCGCTGGAGTGGATGTTCAGACTTTATAGATGGTGCTGGGACAAGTGCTGAGTGAGGACTCTGTGAATGAGTTCCCCATCCTGTTACTGGAAAACGCCCAGTTGGGTTCAGGTTGCTTGTTGCTGTGTCCAACAATGAAGGCCGGGTTGAATCATACGAGGCATTTACTGAGAAGGCAGGCCCACCAAGAAGACAGGGCGCTTACAAGCATCCAATCCTGCCTTCCAGCAATTGCAGGGGGCAGGGTTACAAAGGGGAAGGGGCTGGGTGCTATGTGCAGGCCTGGGCTTCTCGGATGTCAGCTATTGTGATGATATGGATGAGGTGATGTGGATGAAATGATGCTAATGAGATGATGTTGCTGAGATGATGTGGATGAGATGATGTTTTGACTCCTGGTGGGTCAACCTGATCCTGCTAATCAGTTCTGTTTGCTGAATTCACAGCTGAGTCACCTCCCCAATCGATTCACACAGGCCTTGAAAAGGAAACTTAGAAAAATGTAACCCCCTATTCATGTATAAAAAAACTTAACCCCCTGTTCACATAGGTATATGTGTTCTAAGATCTAAAATAATATGATCACTTTTCAGATTAATTCAGGTGCTTATCTATCAGGTTTATGTCCCCACTATCAACCCCACGTGCTCTGTAACGAATGTCTTTCTGTCTGTGCCTGTGAAATGAGCCCTCAGCATCGCGGGGCTCTGTGCTGCGGAGTAAGAGCAGAGTCTGGGTCAGCCATCCATGGTCATTGGATGTCTGGCTAACTCCTCCTAGTAACTCCACCACCTTCGTTTTAAATTACATTAAAAAGCACACAGACTTTTCACTTAAAATAAATCTTGGTAAGAGCCATGTAAAAAGTAGCGACAGCTTTTCTGGCAAAGAACTGGTGTTATCGATCATGGCTGGGTGGCCAGAGAAGAAATAAAAATCAGTTACCTGACTAAAGCTCCATTGATTTAAACGTCTTCAATCTGTAGACTCAGTACATCGTCTCCCGTCCAGTCCCCCTCACTCTGTCTTCACTCCAGCTGAAGCCATTGTCTACGGCCCATTATCAAAATGAATCGTATGCGCCTTCCCACTCCTGTCCTGTTCTCTCCCTCCATCAGCCTCACCCCCGGAGAAGACCCACTGATCCTTCTCCAGGTGTGCTTCGGGGCAGGCGAACACCTGTGAGAAAGCAACAGAGCCACAGCCGCGTGGACTGTCGGCCAGGCTTACTGAAATGAAGGCCTGGGAATGTCCACTCAACCAACAACACTCCAGATCCACGGGCTCAGCCGTCCTCTTTCCTCGTGCATCACACCCCCCCTGCTCATCTGCTTAAATAGCGGCCTTGCATCTCCGTGACAGAAAAGGAGTGAAAGGACCCAAAGTCACTGACCGCCGAGCTCCACCCTTCATCCTGTTACTCGGACGATGGGTCCTGCTTCCAGTCCTTGTGCCTGTCTGCACCCCATTCATCCCTCTATTTCAGGGACCCCATGTGTCATCTCTGCTGTAACACCCTGTAGCCCATCAGCTTCAAGGATGCCACCTAGTCAACCTCCTCAGATGTCAAAGGGGTTCAGAATGAGCCACCCCAAGATGTGCCTCTGTGGTGTGTGGGATGGATTTGAGTTAAAGGCAAGCAGACCCTGTGGACTCAAAAGAAACCGCTGCCCTGTCTGTCCCTTTAACTCTATGGAAGAATTCAAATTAGGGGCCTTGTCCATAATGAAATATTACCAGAGATAGCCTTTTCTAAAACATTTAAATCCTTCATTGCTTAAAGTATTACATATGTCTCCTTTTCCCCCCATGGACGTCTCCCTGGACACTCCCACCCCCCAGCACAGGCTGTCACCCGCCACTGCCTGTGTCCATGGCTTATGCTTATATGCCTGCATCCAAGTCCTTTGGTTGATCTCTTACACCCTCCCACTCCTCCCCGCCGCCCCTCATCCCCCTGCGTTCCCTCTGAGGTTGGATGGTCTGTTTGATGCTTCTATGTCTCTGGATCTATTTTCGATCATCAGTTTATGTTGTTCATTGCATTCCACAAACGAGTGAGATCATGTGGTACTTACCCTCTAGGGCAGGACGAACTGCTGATTACTGAACATCTGCTTCTCTTATCATCCTGCACGGACCTCCCTCCCCTCTGAAGCCCAAGGAGAGCCTTAGCTCAGAATGTCGACAGTCCCCATGTCCCTTTCTGTCCCCAAACCTCTCGTGCATGTGGGGCCTGACTCATCCACGTGGGGTTGCCATACACATGCAGGCTATTAAGTTAGATCCTTCCCTCTTGTGAGCCCGTGTGACGTCCCCGTGATTATGAGACCAGCCACAAAGTGTTGTTGCATCGGAAGAAACAGAAAGTTTAATGTCTGCTGATTCCTTTGTGTACGTGTGGCCGTTGTTAATTCTATTTCAGAAGCGTGAATGGCATGTGGGTGTGATTAACGAGATGGGCATAGTTAGTGTCATCCACAGCCGATGGCTATTAAGAAATGACATTAACGTTGATTTTCTCTTCAAATAGCAAATAGTATGTCTACTTTTCACACTTCTCCAAAACATTTTCGTTGTTTCGTGTGTGTGTGTGTGTGTGTGTGTGTGTGTGTTTTCAGGAGCACTAAATTATTTTGATTTGAACGGATTGATTTAATAGGTGTGACAATATTCTGATCGATAGACTCACTTCACTCTTTTGGGAGCTTAAGATGGTGCAAAGCACTTTATCAGAGAGGAGAAGCGCGGCAGGAAACACGGTGTCGAGTGAAACATAAGCTGCACCTCATGGGGCACTTTTCACTTCACGTTTGTTTCCTACCCACCGTCCTGCTTCCCCCATTGATGACGCATCAGACTCAACAAGGTGGGTGGGGAGGGAACGCTCATCCTCCGGGAGGGGACAGGCTCGGAGTGCCTCATTAGGGTCTCATTCTGAATAAATGGCTGCTCACTGTCCTGTAAGTGTAGTGCTAAACCCACCCGCTCATTATTTTTTAAAAGTTCAAGCCATACATTTTAAACGATCCTGCAAGAAATCTGACACAATATTTCAGAAGCTCATCATTTTTGCTTATATGATGAATTTAACTGACAAACTAATTTAGAGTCCTGCCCAACTTTAGTGCAAGCAAAATGCAGAAATCACGTTCAAAGCAAGGTTAGCGTCTATGAATGAGCCCTCAATTTATGAAATGTGGCCTATTATGATCACAATGCTTCTGAAAATAGTGAGCTGCATGCTTTTCTTTCAAAACAAATGACTTAGTAGGACTATACATGTATTATTATATTTACTCACTTATATATTTATACTAGGAGCCCAGTGCACAATAATTTGTGCACTCAGGGGGGTCCCTCAGCCTGGCCTGTGCCCTCTCACAGTTTGGGACCCCTCAGGGGATGTCCACCTGCTGGCATGCCTGGCCAGCCTGGGTAAGCGGCCGATGGCAGTTTACAGGCTGGCCAAGCCCCCCCTCCTACCCCACCCACCCTGTGGCCCACCACCTGCCCACCTGCCCGGCTGCCTGCTCTGCAGCCACCTCCATGGCTGCTGGCCTCCATCTTGGCTGAGTTAATTTGCATTCAGCCACTCTGATTGGCTGGTGGGCATGGCTTAGCTTGTGGTCATAGTTTAGACATTTCAGAGAGACGGTTAATTTCAATATTACTCTTTTATTAGAGTAGATGATATCCTATAAAATAAAAGTCTACTATACTAAGTGTCTGATTGTCCAGTGATGGGTTGACTTCAACCAATCAAAGCATAATATGCTAATGATATACTAAGGCCACTCAACTGCTCACTATGACTTGCACTGACCACCAGGGGGCAGATGCTCCAACCAATAGGTTAGCTTGCTGCTGGGGTCCCGCCATTCAGGACTGAGGGAGATGGGCGGGACATGCCCTGGAGCCCTCCTGTGGCCTCTCCCCAGCTGGCCAACCTCCTGCATCCCTCCCTGGCTCACCTGTGATGCCAGACACAGTGCATTATTCTGTTTCAATAGTTGAACGAGCTCAAGTATCAAACAGTGGTTTTGGATTTTTACTGTGTTATTTAAAAATATTTTCCATAATTTTTTGCCCGGCCAGCATGGCTCAGTGGTTGAGCATCAACCTATGAACCAGGAGGTCATGGTTCGATTACAGTCAAGGGGACATGCCTGGGTGGCAGGCTTGATCGTGAGCCCTCCGATGGGCCGTGCAGGAGGTAGCCGATCCGTGATTCTCTCTTCATTGATGTTTCTCTCTCTCCCTCACCCTTCCTCTCTGAAATCAATAACAATATATTTGATAAAATATTTTTCATGTTTTTAACATCCTGCTGCTCCTTCCCGTTTACAGGGATTTATTTGGTAATTTGTAGGGAGGGCCATCCCCAGTCTCCAGAATTGATGAGGTGAGAAGGAGAAGCGTTCCTCCCTCCTGTTCTGGGTGAGGAAGGTGCAAGGCCCAACATGAATGGCGCCTAGAGAAGCAGCCGGAGCCGCCCTACAGCGCTGAGCTGCGCTCCTCCCCAGGAGGAGGCTGCAGGGAGAACAGGGCACCGAGGCTCAGGGCGCTGATGGGAGAGGAGCTGGCAAAGTCGCTACAGGGATTAAGTGAGGAAACGGTTTGGAAAAACGCCGAGAACAACGGTGGAAACTGCGCCGCTCTGTTGCTGTTAACGCTGAGTTGCTGCCTCCTGCGCCTTCTTCTCTGCCTCTTTGGAACCTGGGGAGTACAACGCGCGACTCCTGCTGCGAGAGCGCAGGCGTGTCCAGGTGAGAAACGGTTCTCCTTCCACGTGTCTGCAGCTGCTGCCTATTCCGCTGGAGTTCCCCATGGTGGGTTCACGAGTGCATTTAAAGACCAGGCTTTTCAACTTCATGTTTCTCAGGTATTTCTTATATTTAGGCTAAGCACGTGCAAGAATTCATCCTCCTATGCATGAACGGCTCTTTATTTCAGTTCACACCAGTCAATGTCCAGATGCAGCCGTATGGTGCCGTCCACATCACAGATGCTGTCTGTAACCACACGGGGTGCCTTCCCACGTTCTCCCCAGCCTCAGTCTCTCTCAGTTGTTCTGTTCAGCAGAGGGAATAGATTCCCTCATCAGGACTGGGCCATCCATGCAGAAAGCCAACTCACATGCTCAGCTGCCACCCCCATAGTCTGGGCTGCAGGATCGATCATGCGGGTGTGACCTCACGGGCGGGGGGAGAGCTGAGTGGTCTCGGGGTGCCGAGGGGGCTGAGAACTTGGCCTGGAGCCCTGGCCGCTGCAGGCCCCTCTGCCACGGAGACTGTGAGTGACACCTCATTTCAGATATGATCGCAGCGAACCCTCCGTGTCCTTCTCTGCCAGCCTCCTCATGATAAGGGCTCCTCAGCTCCGAGTAGGTGACGGGCCGGGAATGCACGCTGATGGGACCAAGGGCATGTCCCACCATCCTCAGCATCACGCCCTTCCACGTTAACTACATACGTGGGTCCGAAGCACTTCAGAGCCAGGGTTTCAGGGTCAGCAGACGCTGGCCTGGTGCAGTGCTGTCATACATGCAGTGAGTGACACACAGACAAGCAGACGCTGGCCTGGCGCAGTGCTGTCATACATGCAGTGAGTGATCCATAGACAAGCAGACGCTGGCCTGGCGCAGTGCTGTCATAGATGCAGTGAGTGACACATAGACAAGCAGATGCTGGCCTGGTGCAGTGCTGTCATACATGCAGTGAATGACACATAGACAAGCAGACGCTGGCCTGGCGTGGTGCTGTCATACATGCAGTGAGTGACACATAGATAAGCAGATGGCTCTGTGGCGTGGCTCTGGGGTGGAGCATCAACCTAGGGACCAGGAGGTCATGGTTAGATTCCTGGTCAGGGCACATGCCTGAGCTGCCGGCTCAGTCCCCAATGGACTTTGTGCAGGAGGCAGCTGATCCATGATTCTCTCATCCTTGCTGTTGCTACCTCTCTCTCCCTCTTCCTTCCTCTCTGAAATCAATAAAAATATGTTTGTTTGTTTTTTGGTTAAAGAGGAAGTAGACAGAGCCCTATCTTGGCTGCAGGGACTGGTTCCTCCCGGTTCCCTAGTAAATCCGATGTCGAGTCAGGTGGCGTGGGGAGGCCTGGGACTGAGTTTTCTGTCTTCAGTGTCTCCCTGTCCCCCACCTCGTGCTCAGGGGACGTTCTGCCAATCGCGGTTTCCACGGACCATGGAGCTCTCAGGGCCAGAGCTGCAACCGTCTGTCCCCACTGCCGGTCTCTGCTTGTAGAACAGCCTTCTTCTTAGGGCTCAGACACAGTGGCTTCTACCCACAGAGCAGTGAGGAAAGGTGTTGAGTTGATTCTAATCAAATGTGGTGTCTGAGGATACGAAATGCAATAGAGGAAGCTTTCCTTCAGGGCCCTGCACTCAGCCTGTTCCAGAACCTTCCGACCACCCAGGGTGTTCAGTCCACTTAGCAACACTTTACTCTGTGACGGGAACTCCTGGAAGAGAGGGTGACATTTTCGTGGCCTATTTTTCAAGGCCCTGCAAAGCTTGTGTGTGTGTGTGTGTGTGTGTGTGTGTTTAACTTTATCAACTATGAGAATAATTCAAGGGAAGCAACACATTTTCATTTATAAAGGAAACATAAAATACTGAATGTTTCTCAGCATACACAGTTTTATTTATTTACTAGGGTCCCAGTGCACAAAAATTTGTGCACTCGGGGGGTGGGGGTTTCTCAGCCCGGCCTGTGCCCTCTTGCAGTCTGGGACACCTCAGGGGAGACGTCCACCTGCTGGTATGCCTGGCCAGCCTGGGTGAGGGGCTGAGGGCCATTTTCAGGCGGCCCACAGCCCCTTCAGGGTTCGTGCACTGGGGGGTGGGAAGGCTGGTGAGTGCAGGCCTGGACATTTCCCACCGGAGGGCCCATGATCGCACACGCCGGGTGGGCCCCCACCATTGAGGGGACACACCTGGCGCAGAGCTGGGTGGCGAGCCAGGGGCGGACGCTGGTGCAGGATCCCTCGGTGGGGCCCTGCTGCTGAGCAAGCACACCTGGGGTGGAGCCGGGCAGCGGACTGGCTTTGGATTCTCTGCACTGTGCAGCAGATGCTCCTGAACACCCTGCGGAGACTCCTGGGGGGTGGATGAAGGTAGTGGACCCTGGATGGGTGATCCCACACGCCCCCAAGGAGGCCCCCAGGGCAGAGCCAGGCAGCAGACCCAGGAAAGGCGTTGCTGGACGCCCCAAGGAGGCCCCAGGCTACCCCCCCCCACTGAGCTGACACACCTGGCACAGCTATGCTGGCCGTGGAGGCTCCCAGTGCAGAGCCGCCCTGCCAGCCTCCATCTTGGCTGGGTTAATTTGCATATAGCCGCTCTGATTGGCTGGTGGGCATGGCCGTGAGCAGAGGCTCAGCCAGCCTAGGCAGGCAGTTGCAACAGAAGCTTCTGGTTTGCTCTAGCTTCATGGCTGCTGGCCTCCATCTTGGCTGGGCTAATTTGCATACAGCTGCTCTGGTTGGCTGAGAGGTGTGGCTTGGCTTGTGGGTGTGGCTTAGGTGTCTTGGGCAATGGTCAATTTGCATATTACCTTTTATTATATTAGATAAGAAACTAGTGGTCCTATGCATGAAATTTGTGCACATTAAAAGGGGATTAATTAGAGGAAATATTTTAGTGTTGCTATTTGCCCTTTCTCTATAATAGAAGTGTCAGAGATGAAAGAAAATTAGTAAAATGTGTATGAAATCTTCCTCCTGTCAGAGTCTGGGGCACGCTGTGGGACCAGAGTCAAGTCCCTGCCCACCCACGCATGCCTTGAAATAGTGTGAGCCCCAGCCCCAGCCAGCCCCACCCCTGTCAAGTCTTTCTGAGCAGGAGGCATGGTCTCAGGTCCCCTGGCCTGGGGCAAAGGGTGCAGCCTGAGGTTCCCTGGCCTGGCACTGGGATGGGGGTGCATGGCCTCAGGTCCCCCATTAGCTCCGCTGTGTAGGGGTCGCAGCCTCAGGTCTCCCACTCAGCCCAGCATCATGCAGCTTCAGTTCCCTGCTGATTGCTCATGGGAATGCTGCCTCCACTGTGGGTGCGGCTATCTTGTGTTATGGGAACCCCGCCTGCACTGTGAGCACAGCCATCTTGTGATGGAGTGACAGTATGAGGGTTAATTTGTATATTACCTCTTTATTATATAGGACATTTTATTAAAAATATATTTTTATTGATTTCAGAGAGAAAGGGGAAGAAGAAAGAGAAAGCAATATCAATGATAAGAAAGAATCTTTGATTGGCTGCCTCCTTCTTGCCCCCTACTGGAGATCAAGCCTGAAACCTGGGCATGTGCCCTTGACTGTAATCAAACCTGGACCCTTCAGTCCACAGGCCAATGCTCTATCCACTGATTCAAATGGGCTAGGGTTTCCCATTTTTATTTATTCTCTTTATTCCATTCCCTTGTGGGCTCTGAATTGATCATTCAGATGACACTTCTCTGAGTATCCCCTTCCTGATGCAGTGGTTAGGGGAGATCATGCAGGCAGGTGAGCAGTTAGGAGCAATCAGGCAGGCAGGCAGGCAGAGTAGTTAGGGGTGATCAGATAGGCAGGTGAGCAGTTAAGAGCGATCAAGTAGACAGGCAGAGTGGTTAGGGGTGATCGGGCAGGCAGGTGATTGGTTAGCAGCATCAGGCAGATAGGCGAGCAGTTTAGAGTCAGCAGTCCTGGATTACGAGAGGGGGCAGGCTGGGCTGAGGGACTCCCTCCCTCTTTCCCCCTTGCATGAATTTTGTGCACTGGGCCTCTGGCCTAGTATAATTGGACAGTAACTGAATCCTAGGCAGAAACAACACATGGGCATTAACCAAAGAATGTAGGTTGGCATTATGCAAAGGACACAGACATTGCTTTCAATGGTAAAGTGCCCAGTGCATACAAACTATTAAAACTTTGTGTCTCTTC
>PVJC01043053.1:0-14682 GCA_004026665.1 Murina feae
GATTAAACCAATACATAAAAACCTTAATTATGCCATAATATATTTAATATTTTAATTTTATTCACTAAAATAAACAGATTTGCAAAGTAGTTCATATAGCCCCTGGGCCTAATATTTATCCCGTCTATAGAAAATGTTTGGGATATATATTTTTCAGAGTCCAATTATAATACTTGTGATAATAATAATAGTTCATGAATTATGAACTATTGTACCATACCTATAATAATAACAACTGGTTTCTTACTATTTTTTCTGTTTAATAAATTTAATCCTCAACCCAACAGAAAGGACAAACTACTCTCTAAAATATTAATTTATAGTTAAGCTTCTTAATTTGAAATTCCTTTAGGAGAATTGGAAAATATAATGATATTTCATTGATGCACAGGCATAATCAACTAAATCATGACTAAATCTTTTTGAAGCCAGAAAACTGGTGAATTGGAACAAAAAACTAATTCATATGCACTTGTTTACAATCAATCGTATTCAGGCTTAGTGGAATTTTTGACTGCCCCACCAAATATTTCTGAATCTACTAACAACATGAGACCTAGAATTCTGCCATAATTCTTGATACTTTATCTTAGGTTCATGAAATCATTTCTCCCTCAAAGCAAATAAAGCTATGTGACAAATAGCATGTCATTTCTGCAGAGAGTGATTGCAGTAGTCATACACTGGTATATAATGAAATTTAAAATATTTTTCACTTTATCTGCTAGGACAAATGACAAAACCAATTACTACTGGAGAACAAAGCAATTTTATAAGTACAGCCACAAGTTCATTGAGGATTGATTTGTGCCACCATGTCTAAGTCTTTTGTTTTGCTTTACTTCTGAATAACCTTCTGTTCAGACATAGCGAGAGCTTGTGCCATGTTTTTTTATACGTGTTTTCTATAACCACACTGTCAGATCACTGTGTCATTTTAAGACTTCTCAATGTTTGTCTCAAACTTTCAATAGTTCTTTAGTTGATGTATAACCTTCCTATTTTCAACTTTCCCTTTTGATAAAATGAACATGTCTTTGATTACCCTTCCAGGAAAATATCTGCTCTATACTTCTCTGACTTACTTTATAGGTTATAATCATTTTTAGCAGGAATGAAGTTTTTGTTGTTTTTGTCTTGGTTCTGGGTTGTTGCTTTTTGCATTCCAATTACTTCTTTGTCTTGTTGCCACACATAATATTGAGAATGGGACCCATTTTTATTTCACTTGATTAATTTGGAGAATATTCTATCCACAGGGAGAGTAATTTTTATTAGTACTTTCACATTCATATTTTTGAGAGGTTAGGTAACGTGGTCATATGTGCACATGATCAATGCCGTTGTTTTTTATTTTAAAAAGAAAAAGTCATATAAACAAGAGTGACTTGAGGAGGTCAGTTGGTATTTGACAACAATGAAGGCTGTAAATAGCACAAGCTTTGAAGAGGCAAGGCTTTAAACCTGCAGTAAGAGTAATGAGCTAGAAGTTTCCATGAGCAACAAATAAGGAGAACAGTGGCCCAGCTCTTGCACTTGGGAGGATCTCAGGTCAAATGAGGTCCTTTAAGGAGAGTCTTGCTTCACTTCAGTGCAGAAAATAAAAGAGAAAGTTGAATGGGTGTTCAGTGACACGTTACCCACATTTCCTTTCTGAACAAAATTACTAGAATAATAAAGAACAGAAACGCACAAATTTTATTGTATTCATTGTAGTCAGACAAGATATATATGTCTCTGGTAATACATTAATACAGAAAATAGTAATCACAAGCAAATAAAGAAAAAATTAAGAGTAAATGGAATTTTTGGTGATGTTCATTATAGTATTTTCAATATTTGTATGTGTACTTCATAATTTAAAGGGGGAACAAGGAAGTTACGGTGCCTAGCACAAGATAGATTTGAGTTCAATGAAAAAATAACTTAATTATTGCATAATTAATGAGAAGGTTGCTTCATAAAGAAGTAGAGTCCCTGCTCAGTGACTTATTAGGCAAAGATTGTTAGAAGCTCTATAGAAAGGATCTGCTCCCTGGCTAAAAGATGAGGCTAAATTACTGTAGGGATACAACTACTAATCAATTCGAAGATCAAAACTCTAAATTCTACTTCAAACTATATTTTATAATAAAACATGAATGCTAAAATGTGTGGTGACCTAGAAATTGATCCTAGTTTAACTAAAGAAAGAAACCACATACCAAGATATGGACTCTATGAAGGCAAATTCCTGCCCTTCTCTTAAAATTATTCTGGGTATCTTGCAAGGGCTTTTAAAACGATGCAAATGTTCTGACAGGTGTTTTTTGTTTGTTTGTTTTTTTAACTTTATTTTTATTGCTGACACTATACAAATGTCTCCATTTTCCCCATTTGCCCACTCTTCCCTCTGGCCAACACCACACTGCTGCAGATTATGCATATATGTTCTTTGGCTAATCCCTTCACCATCTTATATCCAAACCCACCCTCCCTCCCCTACCACCACCACAGACAGTATGGATGCAGTTGTTTTTAAATAAATTTAAAATAATCATAGCTCCTACTCATAATCTAATCTAATAAAAGAGTAATATGCAAATCAACCCAGCCAAGATGGAGGCCAGCGGTCACAGAGCTGGAACAAACAGGAGGCTTGCCCTGGCAATGCAGGAAGCTAAGGTTCCTGTCTGCCTAGGCCGGCTGTGGCAACAAAGTTTCCACAACAAAGTTTCAATTATAGAAGATAAATAAACCCCAGAGACCTGCTTCCAGCCTTGGGCTCAAGGAAGCACTGGGAGCTTGGGTTGTCATGGGCAACCCGACCAGGGCTCCGGTTAAAGCAACAAAGTTTCAACTTTAGAAGTTAAATAAATTCCAGGTACCAGTTTCCAGCCAGCCTTACTACAAACAGCCATCAGCCCCTCACCCAGGCTGGCCAGGCACCCCAGTAGGAACTTGAACCCTGAAGGGTAGTGGCCAGCCTGAAAACGGCCCTCAGCCCCTCACCCAGGCTGCCCAGGCATGCCAGCAGGTGGACATCCCCAGGGGGGTCCCAAACTGCGAGAGGACACAGGCTAGGCTGAGGAACCCCCTCGAGTGCACAAATTTTTGTGCACCAGGCCCCTAGTAGCAATATAGTTATGGAAAATGTAATTTTTTTAATCTACCAAAGATTATATACAACGTAAAAAAAACTACTCACAAATAATCAATTGCAGGCAGCAAACAAGTACTCAAGTATCTTTTATGTCTGACTGGTAAAAATCATTCATATAAAGTATGTACAAAAAAAAAGAATTTACAATCATCTCTTTAATTAGGAAATAAACTGATTCATAAAATCAATAATGGTTCCAACACACTCTGATTTTTAGAAATTCACTTACACTCTTATTTAGAAATGCTGTAATTTTCAATATTTAAGATGGACTTGCATTTTAACCTTCTCTCTGTTGTTCTTTAACCTTCTTCCAAATTTCAATTTTAAAGAGCACATAAACTTATTACGCTGACTAATGTAATCACAGACTACACTAGACCACTTGCTGAAAACACTGTATAATGGTACTGATCCAGAATAACTGGCTGCACTGCAATAATCTAACTCTCTTGCTGATAAAGCAATGTTCCCTGCAGGTCAATTTGTCAACATTTTGTTGATTTTACATTTTTTGCCAGAACAGCAGTTATTGTCATACTACTTGATCTAAGAAGAACAAATTAGCAAAATTTTCCATTCACAAAATTAAGGGCACGTTTTCTATTAAGGTTTCATTCATTGAATCAAATTAAAACAGCATCAGAGTACATTTTCTAATATGCTGATGAATAAATATATCATTTAGAATAATTTTCCCTATTACATTCCCATGTTTAAAAAAAAAAGGAAAGAAAGGAATTCAACCACAAAATTATCATACAAATACTCTACCTACTGATCTCAGCATAAACACAAGAGTAATTTTTTGGACAAATGTAGAAGCTGACATATAAGATAACAACCTCACTATTGGTAACTGCCAAAAATCAGTTACTATTAACTATGCCACACACAAACTTACAGAAATCATACATTTGACAAATATTTACTGAGCGGAACTATGTATGTACGAGTATGAGAAACAGGGATAGAAGAGTGAATAAAACAGACAAAAATCTCTAGCCTTGTAGGGCTTATATTTTATCCTAATACTAGCTTGAGCTTTTGGGAGTCATACCTTTAAAAATCTGAACACAGAGCTGGACACCTCACCTTCCAAAATGCACATACACCTAAACTTGCAAAGTTATGAACCTTTCTAATACAATAATTGATTATGAATCAAGAGCCCCTGATAAGAATCCTCCTTGTGCTTACTTCCCATCTCTGCCATTTATAATAGTTTCATAATTAGTATTTTTCCATTCTAATACTTCAGGCTTTCAAATTTCAATAGAATTATTTTCTATTTATCCCATTTGAACCTCTCACAATTCCTATACTGTCAAATTACACTTTGTCAATCTTGATCTTCCCAGAAAACTTGACCCTAACCTCTATGGTAGCTTCATAGGAAAATTTCCGGGTATCATTAATTATTCTCTAAATCCCCCATCCCCTTAAGTTGAAATCCACCTTCTCCTTCCCAAATCTTCAGTAAAAGCTTTTGTAGAAGTAGCCTACAGTAGCTTCTGGAGGAAAACATGCTCAAGAGAAACCACAATAAAAACTTAATCATTTGCCCTGGTCAGTGGTTAGAGTATCAGCTGGAGCACCAAAGGGTCTTGTGTTTGATTCCAGGTCAAGGGCAAGTACTCTGGGTTGCAGGTTCAATCCCTGGCCCGGTGGGGTGCATGCAGGAGGCAACCAACTGATATGTCTCTCTCACATTGATGTTTCTCTCTCTCCCCCGCCACCCCTCTCTAGATGGAAAAGATATCCTTGGGTGAGGATTAACAACAACAAAAACTTAATCATTTAACAGAAATCATCCATTAATTAAACAAAAAATGTTCTGATCTTGCTAGTCACGAAAAGAAAACAAGTGGCCTCTAAGAAAAAACTATTTTTGTTTTTTCAGTTTAAAAATGCAACATTAACCCAGTCAGTGTTGCTCAGTGGTTGAGCTTTGTTTTGACCCATGAACCAGAAAGTCACAGTTCAATTCCAGGCCAGGGCACATGCCCGGATTTCGAACTCAATCCCCAGTAGGCAGGTGATCAATGATTCTCATCATTGATGTTTCTATCCCTCTCTCCCTTCCTCTCTCTGAAATCAGTAAAAATATGTATTTTTTAAATATGACATTAAAATACTCTCTATGCTCATCATAGTCTCTAACCAATGTGTTAGACCTTTTATATCTATAATTTTAAAATTATACAGTGGAAACTGTTCTACCTAATTATGAGTCTGAGGTTATAAAATCAAACAAAGAAAATCTATGTAAACTTGATATGTTTTCATGACCATTTGCAATAAAAATTTAGAGTAATCCACATTTTAAGGTAGCCAAAAAAAATGAAGTAGCTACTCAAAGTCGGAAAACAAGTAAATACCATAATTTAATCTCCAAAGTTTGTTTCTCCTCTTTTTCTCTGTGTTACCGTCTCCAGCAAGCTCAGAGAACCCGTATTTTTATAAGAGCAACTAGGAAAGTACAAATTCCCACTGATATTTAGATGACCCATGTCGCCTGAATGTATAGCCCCAAAACAACTCTAAATTTAAGGAGGAATGATCATTTGTATCAAAAGCCTTTACAATGTTTATGTTCTTTGACCCAATAATTCCACTTCTAAGAGATCTCCCTAGGGAGCTAAACAGACATGCACATACAGATTTACCTGCAAAGGTGCTCACTGTACCATCATTCCTCTAAGCAGAAAGCTACAGGGGAGGCACAGAATAAAAACAAAGGACCGGTTCTAAAAATCATGGTATACTTAGAAGATAGACGTTATCCATCAATTCAAAAGTATTTTTATTAATATTCACCATATATTTTAAAATAAGAATCAGAAAAACAAAATAGTATTTATAGTATCTTCCCAATTGTTGGAAATAAAACTACATATGGAAGCAAAGAATAAACTTAGAAGGAGAAACAAATTATCAAAGTACTCAATCTCTCTATGCATCCATTTCTTCATCTATAAATTCAGGATAATCAAACCTCTTAAGGCTATTGTGAGAAGTGAAAGAGATGAAATATGCTTAAAAAAAGTGCTTAATACATAGGTAAGTACTCAATAATATTGTACTGATAGACAAATTTGCAACACTACCCCCCCACACACACAAATAATGAAGAAATAAATATCACTCAATTCAAAACCTAAAGATACCCACTATTAATTCATGTTAATATCCGGGTTAATTTTTGGGGGGTATTCTAATATGCATTAAACATTTTATAAAATTGGTATATTATTTCATCTCTAGTGGTTATAAAATATTACAATATTTTACAAATAGGTTGTGTGTATTTAATCACTCCACTATTATTGAACATTAGGTTGAATTCTTCACTGCTATAAATATTGCAGTGAATACCTTAATTTGCAGTCTCTGCACTCATCTTTGATTTTTTCCCCTCAAGAAAAACTCTAAAATCAGAATTTCCATCTCAGATTGTATAAAGGGCACTTGGTGTGCAGACTTGTATGGAATATGGACACATACTAGATGTTCAAAAATGCCAATTGCTCCCTTTTCTTCCCATGGATACTTAAACGTTATTAATTGGCTTTTTCATTGTAACCTTTCTATTGTTTTTTGGTACGCTGCTTATCAGGTATTTCTCTTTTTCCATTTATTCCATTTAAAGGGTCCCTCCCCCTTTTCTTTTATATCACTCTAACACCCCAAACATAACTTGAGGATTCATAACTTCATACATTCCTCAAAAAGGTTAAGATTCTACTTCACATGTCTAGAAATGGAAGTCTTTGTTTTTCAGAAACACATTGTGAAATATTTACAGATGATGTTTTATGACAGAGGAATTTGCATCAAAATAGTTGGGAATTGAGGAAAGAGTTGGTAGAAGCTAACAAAGAGCTGATAAATGTTGGAGCTGTGGAATGGGCAAATGAACATTCAGCCCCACTATTCCTTTCTTTAAATATGTTTTAAACTATCTTTAGTGAGAGGAGATTTTTTAATCTTTAAAAGAAGATATAATTATCAAAATTCATAAAACAATTATGGCTTAGCTTCTACCACAGGTCTTAAGGAACAATTCAATGATTAGTAAAAAAATAATAACAAAACCAAAAAATATTTTAGCCAAATTCAGAAGTGAAGTAAACAACTACAGTATTTAGAATCTCTCAATTATACTTGCCAGTAATTCCCACAGATAAAAACATACTGCAATGCCTTTTTCCAAACCATGGCTTCAGCATACCATGCTGATTCTCCAAAACAATATTAGTATTTATATTGTGCACTACAAGAATACAATTATGCCTCTGTCTGTGCCCACATGAATTTGGATAAATAGTTTTATTATGTACTAGTATTAAAGAATCCAGATTCTCTTGGTGCTTAAATCACATCTTGGTATCAAGTTAGGCACATCATAAACAATACGTGCAGATTAACAGTTAGATCCACCAAAGCGTGTATTTGTACCCAGAGACATGCAAGCAAAACCCACATAAAGAAAAAAACTACTTCACTGCACATCTTTTATTAAGATGTACTGCGGGAAAATATCACCTTGTATATTTCTACCTGTGTAGAAACCACTTTCTCTTGGAGTCAGGTCATGATAACAAGAGAGCAGGGCAAAATGAGTAAGTAACATATCTAGGCATATGGGGGATCAATGGCTGCCCCGCAGGCTGAAAGCAAGGGTGGAATGGACAGATTAGAGACATGTTTTCCAAATTCTTTATACCGCAGTTAAAAAAAAAATACATTTCATATAAGTATACTTATAATACATTTTATACCAATTTATTATATTTACACCCACCTGATAGGTTTGAAATAATCTGCAATACACTTTAGTGTTCTCCAAACTATTTTTTGTTTTGTTTTATATTCCAGTCAGTACCCACTAAGATGATTTCTTGTCTCCATAGTTTTAAATCCTAGACTAAAAATTGACCTGGAGAAAATGGCCTGCCTCTCCTGCTTTCCAAACAAAGGAGATGAAAGCAAGTACCAGTCCCTAAAAGCTACACATTTCCTGCCACCCAACCGTCGGATGCTGGAATTCCTCTCTCCCCCCACAGAAAAGGGCATTAGCAACATCTGGGATCGTGGGGAGAAGGGGACAGGAGACACTGGACGGGTAGGAATCAGAAGACTGCTGTTTTACACACACACACCAAGGAAAAGATAATCTCTTAAATTTCTTCCCATTCTAAAAGTTTCTGGTTCCAAGAGTTGGCTCTAGGATTATGAGACCCTGAAGGGTAAGAAATTCATTGTTACCTCTCCCACAGAGCCTAGCAAAGCAGCTTTTGTGAAAATAATAAATCACTTAAGTAAAGATTAAACTAATAAGATGCAAACTAAACATAAATTAAAGGTTCCGTCATTTAAATATGTTTTCCACATACTATAAAATGTAAAAAAATCAATGCTGTTGTATATTATTTGGAAAATTTTAAGCATAAGTGTATTAGCATATATGTATTGTATATGTATATATAAATATATATCATAAAACAAGTTCTATTCTTGTTACTTTGTCCACAAATGGTATAAAAACAATTCACTGTAAAATTATTCACTGTAAAAGCTCATAATCAAATTAAATGACGAACTTTCTGTTTCAGTAAAGCCTTTTCCCCCTTTGCCTGCTTAATGATATTATTATCAAGGAGTAAGGAAATAAGCTAAACACAGGCCCAGTACAAACGAAAAATAACAGTGGAGGGCCAAACAATACAAAACTTTCGTATCTCAACATGATGCATGGCACTCTGAAGCCCACCGGCCGGTTCTCGCCTCCAAGTCTCTGCTATTGTCTTAGAAGGAAGTTTTCTCAAAAAAAATCCCAATGACATCCAAGTCTTTTCCTATATACATTAACTATTATGGTTTAATTGAAGTGGGGGGGGGGGGTGAAAAAGGAATACACAGAAGAGATTTCTAGTTTTAAGTCCTAATAAAACCGTGTGTAAATAAAGTAAATCCTTGGACCTTTCATATGTTATAAAATGCCATATGATGCAATAAAAGACAACTTCCTCATGACAATCTGAAAATAACACAACTCTCACTTTCCTTCCATAAGCTTTACCAAAAATTCCCATTATTTTGAGGTCTTGAATTATTTGAAAAAAAACCCAAAATTTTACCAAAATTAATACAGGGTAATTTACAGCTGTGAGTACACAAAACACAGTTTATTCTTATTGGTTATTATATTATTTTTTCATACAAACAACTGTAAGCCTACTTTTGCCCCACCCTGTATAATTTTTAATGTTTAAATGAGGATGATGTTTACAAATATGTTTTTGTTACTTAAGAACACAGTGTTTTTTAATGCATCAATTTCAAACTTCCAGTTCTGGTTGATATTTCTGACCTTTTCTTAGATCTAACTTTTAATTCATACTAACTTAAATTTAAAGGTACCTTTTAAAAGCTTCAGGGGAAAAGGACTTGAACTCTTCCTTGAAAGAAATACAGGAAAGAGAGAATCTGCGTTGCCAGAGGAGAAAGAGATGAGAATGGGAATGATGGCAGTGGTACAGGATACAGGAAGGTTAGCCTCTCTGGAGGCTCTTTGTTGAAGAACTGTGAAGAGACAACGTCAAACAATATAACTGGGTCAGTTAACGTTGCGAGTCTCCACAAGCCACAGGGAGGTGTGCACTGAACCCCCAGTCGCTGCACTAAGTTGACCATTAAGTTGACCATTACACGGACAACACTGTCATCAGCCAGGAGTTTATAGATTAGCTAGAAGACGGATGTGTGATGGCACATTTTAGATGCTCTGAGAGAACCTGCCTAAATATGCTCAAACTACGATCAGGAACAAGTCATCAATTTAAGTGGAGGAAGGGACAGAAAAAATTTCGCTCATAGCCTCTGCTGCCAGAAGACTAACGGGCGACAATCTACAACTACATAAATGGCTTTCTGCTTTCTCTGAGGAGCTGGCTAGATGTTGATGAAGGGAGTTTAAATGATATCATGGCTTCATAAACGTGACTATTTCATAGTCGGCCAATGTGACAGGCTCCAAAGTTCGGTGTTATCACATTCCCTCTTACATTAAACGACAGCTTTATCCCCAAAATGGTTATCAGGGGATTGCCTCCTCCCTGTGTTTATGAAAGAAAAGTACTGTGTCTGTAAGGTTTACACTGACTGACAGTTCCTCTCTTTCTATAAAGTTATAAAGGGTAATAAGCAATTAACTCAGATCAACTTCCTCTGTACAGAAGATAACACATTTCGCAATCAGCAACAAAACAACATTCCAAATCAGTTGGTCACTATCGATGACCATACAGAACATAGCACAAAGCGTACCATCCCATTCCAGGGCCTCCAATAACTCTGAAAGGACTGGCACACACAAGCCAAAAAGTGCCACCCGACCAAGGGCGCTCTTCTCCCACTGGCTAAATCAGTCTTCGTGCATTACAAACAGAGGAACGCAGAATTCAGAATTGGCTCACTGTATCCTAAAAAGTGTGCCTTAGGAAGTCAAATTAATTAATGACAAATTACTGAGGAGCTACTATGTATGAGAAACTAGGTTAAGTGCTTTATATACATTAACTTCATTTTATCCTAAACAAATCCATAATTGCTTTAAATGTTCAACACTGCAGCTGTGGAAACTGACAAAGCTAGTAAATGAGCTGAAAAAATACTGCACATCTGGATTCTTTTATATTTTAAAAGAATAGGCGGTTATATGGAGTTTTATGAGATAAAGTTCTCAAATTAAAATGCAATTATGTTTTCAACATGTTTTTATATTGCTTCTGAACCTCAGAACAAAAGCTTGAGACCTCTCAAATAAGGACCATTAAACATAATTAGCACATGATTTATCTCAATATTTCATGAAGAATAAATTTGCATTATAGAAAGTTAAAAAATAGGCAGGAAAGGAGAAATCATATTATGGCCAACATATCACAGAGCTGCTTATTCAACCATTTTCTGTTAATGTCTTACCATTAATTAAAAAGTCTTAAGAACAACTTGTTAAATGAAAGTGACATCCCCATTTTAGCCAGAATATTTAAAACAATCTTTAACGTGTTTCTCAAAGATGGGTGTTCCGTTTAAACAGTGATAATACAATCAGCTGCAAAATTCTGTCACAGTCTCTGTTACCATCGTAACTAGCGAGCTAATATCTGTAATAGGAAGTAAGCAAAGGGAGGCAAGACATGGTAAGCATGTTCTCCTGGGCAGCTTCACCAGGAAGCGGCACCTTCACACGCCCCACAGGGAAGCACGGGCCCATTCCCTGCAAATCACTGGGGTAGGGATCCAACAAAGAGCAAGATGGGCTCATGTCAGTGATGCAAGGAAGGTGCTTGACTGTCAGTCTAACCTGGGAACAAAGATAATTGGCCAGAGAGATGAAAGCAGCCATGAAACCCTGAAGGATTCGTTGGATAAACTCCCAGTTACAATCCCCAAAACAAAGAATTCTCTCTCTTGTTCCTCTTGCTTTGCTCCTGGCTCCCGCCTCCTTGCACTCGATGACTCCGTGACCCACACTCACCTGTGCCAGGCGGAGCCCACAGGCGATGGACTACATACAGCTGGGAACACAGCTAGCCTAGCCGGACGCTGGACTGGACTGTGCAGACATGGGGCAGAAGCTGGGCAGTGGCTTTGATCTTAGCCCGGCTGAAGACAAAATGGACTTTTCCCACCACAGGGCGGAGGGAGATGGGAACTCCTTTAATGTTACATCACCAATAAAGCTTTCTCTGATGCCTCATCTTCCCGTGGGGGCCTCAGGAAATTCTTGTTCCCGCAGCACTCCAAGAAGCCCACTTCTACCGGCAAAAAGTGCGGACATGGGTAACATTTCTACATTACAGGGAAAAACCTGTCAAAGTACACAGGTTATCAATTTGCTATAACTGTGGCTTAAAACGAAACTTCCCTCCACTCCACCTAAATCATCCTTGTTCTCCTGCATCCCTGCATGCCTTTTTCCTTTTATTTCCCCTCTATGTTGAAAGACTATTTCGTCCTTGGCTTAGTTTAGAGGAGTTCAGGGTCACTGGAATGATACCTTCTGAATGTTGTCTCTGGACCAACTTTACAATGTAGGTTTTGCTCCTCTTCTTGGTAAGAAGTTCAGCATACATTCAAATCATAATAAGGCTAAATGTAAATACTAACTAGAAGATTTATCAGAAGAAAACAAAAAGAAGTCCTGGTCAAGTAGCTCAGTTGGTCACAATGTTAGACTGATGCACGAAGGTTGTGGGTTTGACCTCCAGTCCGGGCGCATGTAAGAATCAACCAATAGCTAGTGGTTCCTGGGGAGGGGGCACTTCTCATAACACCCAGCTCAGCTCTGGGGACTGAGGCTACAGCTTCTCAGCTCCCCTCCCTGTGCTGGGGGCTGGACCTGGGGGAGCCTCCCACGTCAGGTGTCTGCAGGAAGGTCATGACCCTGGGAAGACCAGGATGAGAGGAAGTGGTAAAAAGGGGGGGAAAAGGAATCAACCATGAATAAGTGGAACAAATCAAAGTTTCTCCCTCTCTCCCCGTCTCCACCCCAGTTCTCAAATCAACAAATAATAAAAAGAAAAAGAATAAAGAAAAAATTGAGCTTTCCAGAAACCTAACATCAGGTACAGTATACTAAAGAGAAATGGATATAATTCTATTATATTCACTGAGCCCAACTGCATATGAAGGACACAGTGAGTCTGACAAAGGCTGTGTGTGACCTTATGGAACCTGTAGTGTGGTGTGACTCACCCAGTGCTAGGACCATCCCTCCTACACAGAAAGTGCGTTGAAAAGTTCCAGTGTGTTCAAACGGAATTATTACAAAGCAACAAATGCTGAGCACAACATAGCAGGCTTTTGAATTAATGTGATTATATTCACGATGGAATAATATACTCATGTAGGATTTGAAATGAGAGAGAGAAAAAGATATGGAAAGTGCCAAGTGAGGAACTTGGAGTCCTTTCTCTCACTTCGGGTTTTTTCACCCTCACTGCTAGTTACATAAATCCTATGTGGAATGCAATATTTCATTTATGGCATTTTTATCTTTAAGGCTTTCATACACCTGTCAAACCAGAAGTCACATGAAACAATTTGTTTTATAGATGCTCAGTATTAAAAAAAGAAAAACTTTCATCACTCCAAACTAAATACAGTTTGATTGAAGATCAGATTACCAAATGATAACTTTATTCTTACCTATAAGCACCTGCCCTAGTTACTGTTTCAAACTAATTTAAAAAAAAAAACATATTTCAAAAACTAAATGTCCTAATTTAATCTTAAGCAAACACACGTGATATTTCAATTAAGGTATTTCTACATTAAAATAATACAACCAAAATACTTCTCATTCGTTAATATTGCTGAAACATCAAAAATTTGAGAAGTGACTTTGGGAAATTTACTTTTGTAAACAGATTTAAAGGGTTTAATCTCTACTGCATTTTCAATGACAAAAATAAATCCCATTCAGTATGGAACCAAAATTATAAACTCCCAACCCCTTTATTGCATCAATATATATTAGAAGACAAAAACAGTCATTTAACCCAAGAGCTGATCCAAACAGACTAAGAGATTAATGTCTGAAAAATCACATGTAAACCAAATCTGTATAAACCCCATTTCCATTATCATTTCAGAGAAATTGCCTCATAGGCAACATAATGTATGTAATACAGTAACACAATACTAAGCTATATTAACTTAGACAAAATGATTTAACCTCATTTATAAGAAGAAAGAGAGAGAAGGAAGGAGGAAGAAGAGAGGGAGACAAGGAAAATCAAGAATAAAAAAAGATGGAGCACATAATATTTTGCAAGCTTGTAGGCAGTAAATTATAGCACCCTGCTCTTCACACACACACACACACACACACACACACACACACACACGTTAGTGGGCCCTAATATACAAACATGATTACATATGAGAATCAAGTACAGTAATCTTTGACAACGTGCAGACTACATTTAACCTAGCAAGATAACTGATAACAAGTTAGCCAAGTGGACAATTAGTCCACAAGACACCTCAGGTAAAAACAGGGATACAGTTACACATGCTATATATTCATGATTAATCTGGCCATTCTCCACCACCACAAATCAAATATTTAATCCACCACCATAAATCAAATATTTAATGCTCTAAATGGGCCATTAGTCCTCTGAAAGTTGTAAGAAATCTCTGATATTGCCATATAAACATATTTTTTGTCAAACTACCATAGAGAACATAATTATTATTTGACGATCACTGAACTTTAAAAACTGTTTCAGAAGGTGAATTAGATTTCCCTCTCTGTACATGAGGTCTACTCACTAACGGTTCAATACAAGGTCTTTGTGAAATTGGACTCAAGAGTTGTCTCTTTCACAAAAGGTTTCCAGGAGTGATTACCACATGGAATGAATGCTCCCTAATTTCATACAATTCAACAAACATCTATTGAGTTATCAGTTTCAAAAATGAAAAACGAACACCTAAATATTTCTAATACAACACAGACT
>PVJC01043054.1:0-14676 GCA_004026665.1 Murina feae
CGCGCGCCTCCGTACCTCTGTACTTTGCTTCCGCTGCTCCTCTGAGTCTCAGACTCTTTTCTAGTTGTAGGATTTTCACTCAGCCAGCCTTCCTGTGGGTGCGAGTGGTGTCCGTGTGTTCTTTTCGTGGTTTTTCTGAAATAGTTGTTCACGGCTGCATTTACGGTGTTTACCTTATGCCGCCATCTTGTTTCTCCTCAGCCATTTCTTTTTAGTTATTATAAGAAAAGTGGGTACTGTGTTATTGCTATAAAAATAATAAATCCCTTGCCCTAACCAGTTTGGCTCAGTGGATAGAGTGTCGACCTGTGGACTGAAGGGTCCCAGGTTCAATTCTGGTCAAGGGCATGTACCTTGGTTGCGGGCACATCCCCAGTGGGGCGTGTGCAGGAGGCAGCTGATCGATGTTTCTCTCTCATCGATGTTTCTAACTCTCTATCTTTCCCCCTTCCTCTCTGTAAAAAATCAAGAAAATATATTTTAAAATAATAATAAGTCACTCTTTTAACAGCAAACTCTTATACAGAGTTATTCATAAAGCAAAAACAATGTTTTCTTTCAAATGTTCACTCTTAGCTTAAGGTTTTTTTTGTGTTTTTTTCAAGGCAATTCATTTAGTTGATGTTGGACTGAAATGTACTAATAAGCAATTTTGTTCATTAAATTAGTTCTATAATTCAGTGTATTGACATTTTAAATCACTAAGCTTATAGTTAGGCATGTATTGCTGGCCTATACCATGTGTCAGTTGCTGTAAGTTTTGGGCATACAAACATAAGATACCTTCCTTCAAGGAGCTTACAGGAAGGTGAGGAAGAAAGTGAGCACATGGTCTCTGGGAGCGAGCATTCAAGAGAGGAGTCTGTCAACACTAATTAAGGAACAAAATCACTGAAAAATTTTAAGGTTCCTTAAACAACTTTTTTCATGTTTGAAACCTACTTTATATTTCTCTATGACAATTGACAGTAAAATTCTCACACAAGAAGAGGACTTAGACTTTTAGGAGACAGTGAAGAAAGGACAAAGCGTATTCATAGCCAACCTAGGGAAAGGGACACCAGGTGAGAAAGCACTAGGCGGCCACTGTGCCAAGGAAGGAAAGAAGCCAACTAAATCCCTAGCTGGAGGGATGAAAGAAAGAGGTACTGAGGGACCAGCCAAGGGCAGACAAACAGGTCCTAAGGTTTAGTCTCCGGCAGACACGTCTGGGTTCTCTGATAACCTGGTTATCTGGTTTCTCAGCTGACAGCAGATTAGAAAGGGGAGAGACACTGGCAACTGTAAAGTGTAATGGTTGATTGCCTCACAGTGAGGCAGAAAACCAAATTAGAAGTAGACTGAAAATCTCAAAAAAAAACAAAAACAATTTGAGACCATTTAGTGTAAAGAGAAGGAGCTCTTTAAAAGCTTATAATCTTAGAGGATATTACTGCAGTCACTATAATACAGTAATTGCTAGTCATAGTAATGACCCTGAGTCATCGCAATCTATCAGCCTTTTCTATCTCAGGACTTCTCCCCACAATAGCAGTTTGTTGGAATTTTTCTCATCACCATATCTTAACTTTATTGGGAAACATCTTACTACCAATGTTTTAAAATAAGAGAATTGGGGTGGAGGAGAGTTTTAAAGATTTTGTAGTTTTTGCCACAGTGTTTTCAAACACATTTCTCTAGGGAATGTTTGCAATGTTAGTGTAACTGGGCTTAATTGATGAACCCTCTATATACACTCATATCTCTTTACTGAAACCCATGAGAGGACTATGTCGATTTTTGTAAATTAGGCTAAGAAAGCTTTCAATTTTCAAATGCTCAAACAACCTTATATTTCTCGTGTAGTACTGTTTTTCTCTCTAGTACAGATTGCATGGATGTAACTTGACTACAGATTGATTTATTCTCTTAATAGATATTTATTGAATGCATGGCATTTGCAAGATATGTATTTTGATATAGGTGGACTTAATTTCTTGCAACAAAATTTTATTTTGATCTTTATCCCACTTATTTTTAGCAGCTCATAACAAGTGACAGAATTTTCCCAATTTACAGTAATAATATATCTGTGTTATTTTCTCAATACTGTTGAATAGTTATTTAATGGCAAAATCAAAGTCAGATTTGGAGTTATCTTATTAAAGAAACATAATAAACATAAAAACACAGATCATTCTGTTTCTTTGTAAATACAGCCAACTTTGGGATCAGATGACTCATGTTTTTCTAAAAGCACATACGAATAAATTGGGGGTTTGTTTGCCCTTCTTTTCTCTTTCAGTAAATCAGTATGTATTTTTTACAAAATGGAGTGGAGAGCTAAGACTGTTTTAGAAGAATCTGAGGCTTTTTCTTTTTAAAAAAACGTTACTGATTTTAGAGAGAGAGGAAGGAACAGGAGAGAGAGAGTGTGTGAGAGAGAAACATCAATTGGCCAAACTACACACATTCACAGTCCCCTGCACTCCTTGTTCCTCCTCATAGTGCCCAGAAGTGAGAGGCCCAGCTCTGAGTTTGATTCTAGGCTCTCACCAGCTTGGCTCTTTTTAGCCCGTGAGCTTAAGTTTTCTCTGTCTATGAAACCTTAACCGTAATATCACGTCTTGGGTAGTTGTGAGGATGGGAGGGGTTTATGTGCATAAAGCAAAAACAGGCTTCGTGGGAGAAGAATAAAGTCAATGCCTTGCACATAGTAAGTGCTCTGTCAGTGTTAGCTATTAGTGGGAAAGACTGAATTTGGAACAGAATTGAGAATCGATTTCTCTATCTTGAATTTTCCATTTGAAACAGAGCTCCTCTTTATATCAGTTGTTTACCATTATAAGCTAATTTCAGCTAACTTTTGTAGTGCCAGGTTCATTTGGTATATTCTGTAGTAAAGTCATGAATTTAACAAAGAGGTTTTGCTTTTTATTCTCTGTCAAAAGAACTCGTTTCTGCTCAGGAAGTTTCACAGGACAGCGATGTCTGCTCTTCAGTTGTTCAGGTCTAGAAACTGAAGTTGTCTCAGTATACCCTGTTGATCAGGCCTTGAGGAAAGTATACACCAAGCAGACCCACTACAGAATGACAAAGAGGCCGGAGAGTCTGCTGTTTATACAGTGAAACTGTCAAGCGGAGTGACCACATGTCTTGGTTCCCATAGTATATTTTTCCCTTGTAGGAAATATATGTGTGAGAGACCAAGTTACCAGAAATTTTTTCCTGTGTGTGCACTTAGAGGTGGAGGACACTTGAAGCATAAGGGACAGTATGCTAAGGGAATGGGAGGGGTGGGCTGAGTTAGCAGTATGGGTTCCAAGAACCTCAGCAGATTAGAGCAGAGAATGAGGGCTGAGGTCAGAGGACCAGGTGGAAAACTATTGCCAGAGAGAAGGACTTGGGTAAGGTCATAGGCATAGGCTTGGCGAATAAATGGACAGTAACTGGTAACTACATGGAAAGCAGGGATTGAGGAGAAGAAAGATGACTTTGGTTTTGACCCTGCTGATCAGGTGAATTGATAATATTAGCTAATTAGTAAATCAAGAAAAAGCAGATTTAATGGGAGAAGGATAATGAGTTCAGTTTAGAATGTGATAAATTTATGTTATAAGTTGATAGAGAGTTTCAGTTTAAAAAATGCCAACTTGGGCTGAAGATAGAGACTTGCGAGTAATTATCAGATAATTAGAAATTAAGACCTTTGAAGTAGATGAGATTTCTGAGGCGAGAAAAGAGAGGGCCCATGTTAAAATCCTAAAGAACTAAGGATACCAGCTACTAAAGGCAGGAGGAGGAGTAGAGTTACTAAATTTCCCTAGCCGCCTAGTTATTAAATCCAGCTAGCTCATTTGAGAATCTTAATTGTCTTCTGAGTTGCAGATAGCCAACAGAATTATTATCTGTTTTTATTTGGTTCCTGAATTTCATTGGCCAACCAAAATCACCCATCACATGTCACTTTTCCCACAAAAGGTAACCTTGTCGTGAAGTCGTGGAATTGATTGTGACAAATGGTTTAGAAATCAATGAGTCTTATGTCCAAACCATATTATAATTTGAACATTTTTTGCCTAGTAGAATTACATCACTGAAATGGTTATAAATCTTAGATTTTCAGAATTCTAGACTCATTCTAGAATTACATATTTTTATAAATATGTTTATATAATATTCTACCCTGGCATCACTCCCATTTTAAGTTACACCCTGTTTCTGGCCATTTAAGATTGCATGTCCTGGTGCCACTGATTACTTTGTTGATCTGAAGAGCTATACTGGCTACAGTTTTTCTTTTGGCACCTTTTGGAAATGTAAGCTTCTGAAGACTTAAATATTATAAGTTTAAAATAATTGAACAATTTAGGATCATCATAAGCCAGCAAAAAACAAGTTTACATTTGATTCTTAGAGAGGACAAAAAGAAATGAGGACACAGATTTTCTACCTAGTCCTGAAATATTTCTGTTTTTAAAATTTATGTTTATTTTATTGCTGTGTAAAATGCTTCAAGAGATCTCCTTAGCTTTTGATTTGAAGATAAGTCGTGGAGAGCAGATTACACAGTAAGACTCTTAAGTCTGCCAGCATGATTATATTTGTTCAGTTTCTTTTTTAAATATTTATTGATTGATTTCAGAGAGGAAGGGAGAAGGAGAGAGAGAGATAGAAACATCAGTGATGAGAGAGAATCATTGATTGGCTGCCTCCTGCACGCCCCCTACTAGGGATCAAGCCCGCAACCCAGGTATGTGCCCTTGGCCGAATCGAACCTGGTTGACGCTCTGTCCACTAAGCCAAGCCGGCTAGAGCTTGTTCAGTTTCTTAATCTGTGAAGTGTCTGTAGGTTTTCAGGTAATGGTGTCTCTTGATTTAATTTACTACCTACATTTTGTCAGTCAGCATTGAAAAAAACACTTTCTAACTTGGTGGGGAAGAATTTTTTTGGTTGCAGAAGTAGAGTACATATTTTAGTACCCACAGACTCTATTGTGTAAAATGCCTTGGCTCAAGACATTACCCCTTCCACCTCATGTTTGATTAAGAGAACAGGAAACCCACAAACTATAATGCCACTTACTCTGCATTACTCAATTTTGAAGACTTACAGTTGTGTTTTTTCCTTTTTTTAAAAAGAGTACTTTAGTCAAAATGACATAATTTCCTATGTTGGAAAAGATTTAAAAATATAACAGCTTTGATTATTTTATTAATATTCTGAAATATAAATTCTTGACAGCAACTGCTCTTGTGAGCAAATATTTTATTATGCCAGTAACCCAGGTATCAGCTGAGTTCTGGACTTGAAGTGCTAAATAGTTGTTTTGAACCTTCAGTTTCATGTTATAGGGAAGCCAAAGATATTAACTACCCATTTTTTACAAAAAAAAATTAGCTACACCCTTGTTATATGGATTTTTGAGTTTTAAAGTGGATGAATAACCTGTTCATTTTTAAAAAGTCCCTAATGGAAACTATCAGTGATTATATAATTGTATATTCTGAATATTGTGTAATTCACAAATAAATTACTTTAAAATGATGGCTTATATTGATAATAAGTTCACATGGAAAGATAAATGAGTAGGCTGCTAAACAACAGGTTAATATTTTACTTCCCAGTGAAAGCTGGTAAGAGATTACAGTTAGCTTTCATTTATTCTTCATTTTTTATCTGCCATATTACACTGCCCGAGTTTTTTTGAATGAACATATTACTTTATTTATTTATAGTGAGAAACAGAGGTGCACATGTTTGTGTTGTGTTTATATGTTTTGAAGAGAAAAACTGAATGGAAATTTCCAGTGTAGCTTGTGACTGATTTTCATCTGATGAGAATCAGAGGTTTGTTTACTTAAGGAATGTAGTTTATATGCACCACTTTTAAACTCTTGTCATCTTTGAACTTAAAACACTTTTTCCTTCAAAGCTTTTATCAGATAACCAAACACCTGAAAATGTCAACACTGAGCCTTCATCACACTTGTTTTTTGTTTTCTTTTATTTATTTTTTTATCATTTCCTTCGTTGAAATCTAATTATACTGCTTTAGAGCAGTGAGGTAGTAATATAAAAGCAACATGGCCTTTTAAGAAATTGTCAGGATCTGTGTCCACAGAGTTTGCATTGTCAAGATTGCTAGTTCTGTATAGATTGTCTCCAGCGAATGTTTTTGTGTCCAGGTTCATGTTCAGACTTTATGGATTGAAGAGATGCAATAATTATACGGCAAGTAGCCTACTAAAAGAAAGTAGGATTTCCATAGGTTTTAAGAATTTCCCTTTTATCCCCATACCTTGCTCCAAACTCTCCCTATTTTCTTTCCCCTAAGGCAAGCATTTTCATTTGTTTATAAACATAATGCAGAAAAAAATGAATTAATGCAGATGGCATTGTGGTACCGCTCTCATTTTGCTTCTTGCATGATTCACTCAGCACTGTATTTGTAGTGCTATGGTGCTCTGTAGTATGTATCCACCACATTTTTCCTGTCTACTTTCCAGGGAGCAGACCCTCACCTTACTATCACAAACAGCAATGCAGGAAATAATCTCAGAAATGTCTCATTATGGGCTAAGGGAATTTCTTTGGGATACATAAACTCAGGAGCACAACTACTGAGTCTTAGGGTGTATATGTACTTCATTTGACTACATACTGCCTGATGGTTTCTTCGAATGGCTGCACTGGTCTGCATTCCCACCAAGGGCTTTTTATTTGGGGACATTTTTAAGAGTTTAAGACCAATAGTTAGTGACAAGAAAGGGTTACCATAGGTAAGAATAATTGTCAGACTCCCAAATTATTGCCAAGTGGCAGCTCCAGATGAGATATACAGCTATTTATAAGCTCATGTGCTCTTTGAAAGCTAACTTAATAATGTGAAAAAGTAGGAGCTGATCTTGTAATTTATGAACTTTCTAAATTAGCAGAGGAACAAAGTATGCTTGAGACCAAGGGGTTCAGCTCTGCTGATCACCAACAAATGGTCATTTTCAACTCAGCCCTTATTGCTATTGATAGTATGTTTATTTTATATGTGTATAGTTCTGAGGTGTTTTATAAATATTATAAACCTTATTTTCTCTCTAAAAGCAGAGCTATGACAAATTGATTTATACAAAAGTAGAAATAGTGTAAAAAGTAAAAGTGGGAAAATTAATACATGTTAAATAAATGATTGGACATACGAATTATTATGAAGAACAGTTCCACAGTGTATGAGACATACATATATCTGTGCAATTGACAACAGGCCAATGATGAAGAGATGTGAATGTCTGAAATGTTTTAAACAAAGGATCATAGTTAAAGTGGGATGTCTGTTTTAGTTAAAGGTTGATACAGGTTAAAATTAGGCGTTCAAGAACTTAGAGGCTAAGCATGGTGAATAGAAGTGCGACTGTGAAAATTTATCAAAAACCACAGATGGCACCATGGGTTCAAGGCCTTTCCTAATCTGCAGGTGTGGATTCCTTGGCTGCCAGAGGTTCCTCCCTCCTCCTGTTGGTAGAGATTGTGGCAGGGAGGGGTTGCCCACCTCAACAAATGCTCATTTTAAACATAGCAGGGCAGGGTTTCTTTAATGTTCAAAATATCAGCTAGGAGGAAATGTGGACCCTGTAAGCCTAAATCTCACTCATGGTTTTGGACTTTTAAACTCAGTGGATTTAACTACCTTTTGGAATCCAACCTGTTTGTAAGTAGAACTGCCTCCATATATCTCATATTCTAAAAACTGTACTGATCTTTAAATTGAATAGTACTAAAAAGGAGGGTCAAAATATTTGCTGGACACAAATCCTATTCAGGTTGAGCTTTACAATTGCTGGTAGAATGTAGCCAGTGCGATGTACGATATACTGTCGTAGCACATCAGCGCCCCTGGACTTGGTGTTGGTGTGTGGTCTCTGCCTTCCTCAGCTCTGCTGCTCACTGTCCAGGGTGGATTTTGGTGAGGGTTCCCCTCCCCCCAAACCCTCTTTTTCTTTCAGCTCTTAGCACTGAAGTCATCAAATAGTCTTTTGTGGTTTCATGTCTGGTTTTAAAATGATTGTGGGTTTTTTGATTTTTTTAAATATATATTTTATTGATTTTTTACAGAGAGGAAGGGAGAGGGATAGAGAGTTAGAAACATCGATGAGAGAGAAACATCAATCAGCTGCCTCCTGCACACCTCCCACTGGGGATGTGCCCGCAACCAAGGTATATGCCCTTCACCAGAATCGAACCTGGGACCCTTCAGTCTGCAGGCCAACGCTCTATCCACTGAGTCAAACCGGTTAGGGTGTTGATATCTTTGGTGTAACCAGATACATTAAAATTAGTGAATCTCTGTCAAAATCTATTATTTAATGTAGAGACAATGTACACTTATTTCTTAAATTACACAGTTGGATTAGGGCTGCCACTGCTTGAAAAAGCTGCTACTAGAGCTGGTGAAGGGCACTGTTACTACTTCTGAGTGCTGATCAACAGCTAACTTGTATCTTAAATTAATCCCCAAAGTATTATTTGTACAATAAAAATTTTAAATATACTTCTACTTTTAAGTGATTCATTAAATCGTATTTACTATACTTTTGTCTGCACTTCTGTCAAGAGGAAGTTTCCCAGAATTTATTTTAGCCTTTCTGCGAGGCTGCTCTGACTGGAGTGTGCTGTGTGAAGGAAGTAGCAACATTTTTGAAGGCACAGGGGCTATATTTAGGCCCTCATTGTTGACCATTAGTTTCCATGGCTAGGCTGAACTAAATCAGTGACCATGTGTCTTCTGCCAGCAATATTTGTGTCAAGGCCATGTTTTGCTTATTCTCTTTAAAGTCTCCTTCTTATTAAAAGAAGTCATTTGGCTATTTTCTCCTCAATGTGCATGAATTACAAAAGCTGGCTTCTTGTTAATGCATATGCTCAATTGATAGTTTTATAAAAAAGCAGCAAAGTTGTTCCTAAAAAGTGTGAGCAGAGATCCAGCATAGAGAGTAGATGGTACTCGAGAAAATACTGAGAATATGCGTGTGCAAACTAGGAAGGGCACTGAAAGGGTGTTGTTTGGCTTGCCAAAGTTCAGTTTTTACTGCATTTAGGACTCTGATTTTGCATGCTTTCTCTTTATTCAAGCATTAGAGAAGTAGAAAGAAAAAGGATTAATGGCACTAAATATCACTTGTCAGAAGGCAGGAAGTACGTGAATGTGACTTTTGATGTTGAGGGAAGATCATTTAGGAGTAAAAAATAGGGTTTACATTGTGTAAGGTACAGAACTAATAATGATGACAAATAGTACTAATTGGTGCTAATAGAGCTAATAACTAATATTTGCATCATATTTACTATATTCTAAAGTATTGTTTTAAGAGCTTTACATGTTTAACTCATTTAATTTCCCCATGGACCCTGAGGTAGGTGCTATTATTTTCCTCTCTCAACTCACTTAATCCTCATAGCAACCCCATTAAGTAGACCCTGTTATTAGACCCATTTTATAGATGAAGAAATGAGGTTAAGTAATTTATCCAAGATCCTACAACTAGTAAGTGAAGCTGGAGTTCAGATATAGGCAGTCTAGTTCCAGAATTCATGTTCTTAACTACTGTGGTAGACTAAGTAATGACCCTCAAAGATATCCAGATCCTATTGCCTATTGACTGTTATCTTATACTAGAGGCCTGGTGCATGGATTTGTGCACTGGTGGGCTCCAGGTGGCCCACCCCCATGGGGGCTAATTGGGGGCAGGGTTGGCCGGAGCGAGGGGTCATTCTGCCATTTGGTTGCTGGGCTTTTATTATATAGGATGATTAAAGAGATTTTGCAGAAGAGACTGAAATAAGAACTTGGGAGATGGGGAGATTATCCTGGATTATTCCACTCCATTTAAATGTAATCACAGTTGCCCTTGTAAGAGGGAGACAAAGGGAGACTTGGCAGAAGGTGGTGATGTGACATAGAAACAGATTTGAAGATGGAGGAAGGGGCTGTAAGCCAAGGAATATAGGTCTAAAAGCTATAAAAGACAAGGATTCTCCCCCAGAGCTTCCAGAGGAAGCACAGCCCTGATTTTGGTCCATTGAAATCATTTCATCCTTTGGCATCCGGCAGTATAAGATAATAAATTGACTGTTTTAAGCCACTAAATTTGTAATTTGTTGCAGTAGTAACAGGAAACTAATACAGCCACTATACTATGGATAATGGTACCAGTTGTAGTTAAGACTTTTATTATAAGCAGCCCTTCCTCACAATCCATGAAGAAATTATCTCCTTTAATAGCCCTGTTTTATGACACTTGTCTCTTTATAGTACATTTTCTCAGTTCTTATCTCTTTATGAAGATTATTCAGAGGTAATCTTTAGACTACATCTGTTCTATACACAAGCAGAGTAGCCATTCTGGGCTTAGAGTTGGCTGTTGAGCCAGAAACTTAAGAAATATTAAGATGGAGTTAGTATCTGCTTTCAATGAACTATGTTTTTTATTAAAGTAAAAAAGCATAAATATTAGGCTGAAGACATCATCTTTTCTTCAGGCCCAAGCAAAAGGCGGAAACTAAAGGCAACAAGCATTTTACTCCTCACACCTGACCTCCCCATAAAGAGTAGTGAATTATAACTCCTGTCTTGACGATGAGAAACTTAGAAAATGTGCTCAGAGTCAGAAAACTAGGCTTGAAAATTCAGGCTTGTCTAATGCCAAGTTATAGATATTATTCTGTACTCACTGTTGCTGCTCCAAACTAGACCTACTGAGGAGCTCAGATCTAGACCAGAGCATATCCAACGGGTTTATTTAGTACTAAGGAGTCACCAGGAAGAACACATCATTTCCAAATCATACCTGACTTGCTTCGAAGTCTGCAGGTTGGACAGGTTCTTGGATTGCCCTGGAGGTTTAGATTCCTCCTGCATGACTTGGGAGATGGACTTAATTCTGTGTTCAGCTTGGTTTTCTCTATTCATGTTTGCAGGAGTTAAGACCAAACCCTTAACAAAACCCCCAAAACTGATTAAGATGCAATTCTCTTGTATGACCAGGGATCAAACCCACAACCTTGACGTATTGGGTCAATGCTCTAATCAACTAGGGCATCTTTCTTATATGTAGAATCTAATGAACAAAATAAACTGATGGACAAAATAGAAACAGAGGGAGATGTACCAGGGCCATGAAGGCATGCAGAGGTAAGACCCAGGGAAGACACAGGGAGAAAGCAGCCACTTGTAGCCAGAAGAAAGGTCTCAGGAGAAATCACCCTGCTGACACCTGGATCCTGAGACAACACATTTCTGTCATGTAAACCATCCAGTTTTGACAGCCCTAGCAAACTAGTCACATTAGTTTAGTAAACTTTAAAAACATTAAAAAAAATAGAACCAGAGGCATGGATAGATGAAAGCGACAGACAGAGGTCAGAGGGGAGGAGGATTGGGGGGGACTGGATGAAAGAAGCAAAGAGATTAGCCAAAGAACATATAGACATAGCCCATGGACACGGACAACAGTGTGGTGATAGCTAGAGGGAGGGGGGTGGGGCTGAATGGAGGTAGGTAAATGAGGGTGCATATAGAGGACTTAGGTACTAGTATCAGCAATTTTAAGAAGAAGCAGTTCTTTTTTTAATGTATTTTTTTTAATTGATTTCAGAGAGGAAGGGAGAGGGAGAGAGAGAGAGAAACATCAGTGATGAGAGAGAATCATTGATTGTCTGCCTCCTGCATGCCCCCTACTGGGAATCAAGCCTGCAACCCAGGCATGTGCCCTTGACCAGAATCAAACCAGGGACCCTTCAGTCTCTAGGCCAATCAATGCTCTATGCACTGAGCCAAACCAGCTAGGGCAAGAAGCAATTCTTTAAAGCAAAGATCTGGAATCCATAGTTGAAACTTTAGGATTTTTGTGTGGGAGTACTCCTGTGTAATATATGTAAAAAAAAATTTTAGAAACAAATAGAAAAAATAGGAATGGTAATGTAAATATAAGATTAAACCAGCTGGCATGTAACAGTGATCTCAAGGTTAGTGTTAAGATTTCAACAATGGTTTTTGGTTAAAAAATGATTAAGAACCACAGTTCTATTTAAGAACCAATTTGGACCAGTATGAAAGACACTTGGCCTGTATCCTCTCCCATTTCATCCTTCTCCCTTTCTCTTTCCCCTCTCTTCTTCACAAGCAAATTTGTGACATTACTTTTCTTACAGTGCTTTCTTAGAAATTGAAAATAATTTTAATATACTAATAGGTATAAAAAGTAGAAGTCTATTCTTTAGTTTATTGGGATTCTTCTAGAAGTAGTGGTATAATTGCAAGTATCTAAATGTAGGGAGGAACCCTTAAGAAGTTGATGTAGGAAATAATTGATTTAGACAGATGTTTATTTGATGCCTAAATAATATTACTGTGAAATCAGGGATTAGCAAACTTTTTCTTCAAAGAATCAGACAGTAAATATTCTACAAAGCATATGGCAAAGTATTATCTGGCCCAGATGTCAACAGTGCCATGGTTGAGAAACACTGTTGCATATTCCTTTTTATCTCCTTTGTTGGCTTATTATCTGTAATTCTTGAGTCATTTTATTGGTTGCTTTAGGATTTATAATGCACACCTTTAACTTATCACTGTTTACCTTTAAGCAATATGTTACTATTTCCATGTAATATAAAAGCTTTACAACAGTATATTTCCATTTTTCTCCTCTGGCCTTTGTACAATTGTTATAGTACATTTTACATCTACAGATATTATAGATCCCACAGTATATTATTATTTTACTTTAAACAGTCAATTATTTTTAAAAATTTTAATAGTTTTATTGATTATAATTAACATATTTCAAGTGTACAATGTGGTAAGTTTTGACATAGGTATACACTTGTGGAACCATCACCACAACCAGAATAATAAATATATTCATCATCTCCAAACCCAGGCAGCCACTGATCTGCTTTCTGTTGTTATAGGTTAGTTTACATTTTCTAGAATTTTATATAAATGGAATTATAAACTATGTACTCTTTTTCTGTCTGGCTTCTCTCATCCAGCGTAATTATTTTGAGATGTATCCAAATTATTTTGAGATGTATCCATGTTGTAGGCATCATTAAGAAAGCATTCTTAATGCCAGACATTGCATTGCAGGTAATTGGCGAGCATGCTGGCTAATGTCAAAGTCATTTGTTGTGTTCTTTGTTTTAGGTCATGACTGTCAAGGTATGATAATCACCTCAGAGCACTCATTGCTGCAGATGTCATTTGTCCATCGGGAAATATCCATACAACCAGATCCATTTTTTTATTGAATGGCTTAATGGATTTCCTTTACTCTAATTTATACCAAAGCTGTCCTTCTCAACCAAAGCAAGAAAGGATCCTGCATGAATCAACCCCAGAATGCCACTTTTACATCACCAATGGGTGAAGAAAACCTCATGAATAACAATCACAGAGACTCAGAGAGCATCACTGGTAAGTCCAGTTTAATAAATATTGAAGGGTGTTGCTTACAGGATAAAATGCAAATGCCTTAATCTAGTGTACAAGATCACTGTAATGAAATGGAGGACGACTGAATTAATTCTTTCATCCTGTAGTCTCCTGTCATGTTATCAAAATCTGCCTTGTGTGCCTTTGCTTGTCTGTGTCTGACTCCCTCTACCCTGTGACAGTCAGCAGGAACTGTCATATTAGTCTTCCTACCCCCAAAGGGCAAGGACAGAGTTGCTTGTATTTGTATATCCTGCAAGCACCCAGCAAGAATACCTGGCACATAAGAGGCACTCAGGACAGACAGAGTGAGCAAACACAGCCCGTGAAGCCCTACCAGCCCTCATTTCCAAGACTAAATACAAAAACTGGACACCCAACGTTTTTTCTAAGCTTTGGTTCTAAATCTCATTGGTCCATAAAACCTGACCTGTGCAGCTACTTCTAAAGTTATCTTGTTTTACTTACGTTTGCTGAAAATGTATTTTATTTTTTAACTTTGTATGGTAATTTTTTTTCTTCTAAAATATGTTTTTATTGATTTCAGAGAGGAAGGGAGAGAGAGATAGAAACATCAGTGATGAGAGAGAATCATTGATTGACTGCCTCCTGCATGCCCCACATGGGGATTGAGCCCGCAACCTGGGCATGTACTTTTGACTGGAATCAAACCTGGGACCCTTGAGTCCACAGGCCAACGCTCTATCCACTAAGCCAAACCAGTTAGGGCTATATGGTGATTTTTTAAAATTTATCTTTATTGTTGAAAGTATTACAGATGTCCCCTTTGTTTGTGGGTTTTCCCTCCCATTGGCCCCCTTCATTCCCAGCGGCCCCTCCTAGGCCTTCACCACTCTGTTGTCTGTGTCCCTGGGCTATGCATGTATGCATATAAGTTCCTGTTAGGTAATCACTTCCCACTCACCCCTAACTTCCCTCTGAAATTCATCAGTCTGTTCCATGCTTCTATGTCTCTGGATCTATTTTGTTCATCAGTTTATTTTATTCATTAGATTTCACATATGAGTGAGATCATGTGATAATTATCTGTCTCTTACTGGCTTATTTCACTTAGCAACTCCTCTTCCTGAAAAGTATTATAGTGACAACCGGTAGGATATATATTTGTGGCAGGAAAATTTTGGATAATCACATGGAATTCATAGAAATAGAATTTGATGTAGTTTAGGGCTTATTTAAGAGATCT
>PVJC01043055.1:0-14655 GCA_004026665.1 Murina feae
GGGGCTGGGTCCTGTATCTTTAAGGAGGTGTTGAGTTAGCCTTTGCCTTAGGCTACTCAGCCTTTTATGTGCAAAAGCCTCTGACTCAGCTTGGGAGGGGCGGGGCCTCGGGGAGTTTGCAGGGCAGGGCGGAGCAAGTAGCTATGGGTGCTTCTCAGCCCTGCGCTAAGAGACACGGGGTCTCTGTTTGATTTTAGGCAACAGCTAGCTTCAAGCCATGGGAATCTTCCTAGTCCCGAATAGACCTTCATTTCACTAATGGGCCATTCCAGAATTAGGGGGAAAATTTTAAAGTAACCATCTCCTTAGGTGGTGAGGAATATTATTGCATGTAAAACACTGAAGTTATTGTCAGAGGGACTGGTAACACTGACTGTAAAGTGCTGAAAATTTAAAATAAAAACTCCGTGGTGACTCCTTCAGAAGTACATTGTGAGGTAACGACTTTCTCACATGGAAAAGGAAGCTTTCCTTGGAGGAGGCTGCTTAGTTGCCTATGATGAGGGTCTATTGGTTCGCCTCTTAGAATACCTATTACCATTATTCCTATGTTAAAATGTCTAATAAAATTAGTCAGTTCATTACCTCATAATTCATACTTTCATGCTACTTCTCTTTATTGTTCAGAAATTTTCTTCAACAGTTTTGACTCTAAGAAACACGGTTTTCAGGGTATCCTCCAGGTATCCGCTCTATATGACTCAGACAAGTAAAAACTGACTGTATATTCATTCTTCTATATAAAGGAGATATTGTATTACGCTTCTTATAGGGTACTAGTAGCCCGTTGCAGGAAGATTCCTGCAAGAATAGGACTTCCTGAGCCAGAGCGAAGCAGAGAAGGGAGCAAAGCTCACCTCGGCTCCGGTCTCTGCTGCCTCAGCTCCCTCCCGCTTCTGCCACCTCAACTGCTGCCTCAACTCCCATCTCTGCCACCTCAGCTCCCTCCTGTCTCTGCCACCTCGGGTCCCCCCTCCCCCTTCTTCACCATCTCCGCTGCCTCGGCTCCGTTCCCTTCTCCACTGCTTGGCTCCCTTCTGCAGCACTTAGCTTCCTTCTCTGCTGTCTTTAGTTTTCGCTCTCCTGTGTATGCAAATTAACTGTCATCTTTGATGGGTCAATTTGCATACAGCTGTTCTGATTGGCTGGTGGGTGTGGCTTGGTGGGTGGGCGTGGCTTAGGTGTCTCAGAGTGATGGTTAATTTGCATATTACTTTTTTATTAGAGTAGATTGTATTACACTTCTTACAGAGTATAAGGGAATATTGTATTATATTGTATTATACATCTCACTTGAAAGTGTGTTTTTATTTGCATGTTCAAAGTACTGATTCTTGCCCAGTGTGTTGTTCTGACTGAACTCATGGAAGGGTTGGGTGGTTTTCATGTTGCCAGGCAGTTGGCCCTACTGTGTTTCATTTGTACTCCCACATCCTGTGTAACTGTGTATATGTGTAGATCTTTACCTAGCTTTTAAAAAAAAGTCTCTGTCTTTGTATATGAAAGGTGATTTAAAAATTGTTTTGGCATTGTCATACTTAGTTACTTAACCCTTTTCCTATGAATTTTATCTTCCCAAGTGCCCAACATCTGTTAGTAAGTGAAAGTCTCATCATATCTTTTAAAATATGTCACTAATAATATAGATTTTTAGTATTTTGAATGAATATTGTTTATCTTGCTATATTAACTTTTATTTGGCTTCTCTTATGGGCTAGGCATCCTTTGTTTTCTAGTACCTCTCTCTGTTCTCTCAGCCAGTCCACTACTAGATCACTGTGAAAATCAGCCAGGCAACTTCTATACCAATTTTTTTTTTTTCATTAGAGAAGACAAAAATAATTTAGAAAATGTGATTGTCCCTGTCAGCTGATGGTACCACTGTACATAAGTTACAAACACATCTATATCCCTCTACCTGCAACGTAGTGTTAGTCATATATACCATTCCTTATTTTTCAAGAATTTTTGCTAGATCTTAAATGGCATTTGGGAAATATTTAGAATGTGTCTCCTGTATGTCACACTCTTTGCACTGAGGCGATTGTGACAGATACGGTGTCGACTTAACTATAATATGAACTAACATTTACGTGCTTCCCGTGTTTCAGGTGTTGTGATAAAGTATGCTAAAAATTTATCTCATTTACTCCTTTCAAAAGCCCATGACATGCAGCTACAACATTTATTCTCACTTTATATATGAGGAATTGAAATCGAGGGTAAGGGAGAATCTCAAGATTTCTCAGCAGGTGGACGCAATACCAACCCGGTCTTGCTGAATCCAGAGTCTGGGCTCTTAATTCCTACTGACTCATAAATACCAGGGGATTTGTGGGTTTGGTGGGGCCAGCTAATAGTTTCTACTTCAGTTTTTTTCCCCCCAAGATGAATTCTTCTGCTGAGATTTGAGTGGGATTAAAAAGAGGATAGAGGTTTGAGGAAGGCTGGAGAGATTTGGAAGAAGTTTTGTTCAGTGTGGAGGATGAAATGACCACAGTGACTGAGAGTGCAGGCGTTTCTGGAGAATCGGTTGATGCTGCGGACCATGAATTAGTGCCAAATAAAGTGCAGTGCTGCAAAGCAAAATTTTTTAAACAGGAGTCAAACAACCTAATAATGGTTTGGATCAATTGAGATTAGTTTCAGCAGCCAGTAAACTCGAGTTACTGGTAGCTTAAGGTAGAGGTTCATTTTTCTGTCACAAAAGACACCTTACTGTAGGTACTCAAAGGCTTCTGTGATATTTATACAGTCATCAGTGGCTCAGCTGTTTCTGTCTTTTTGCTCCACTCTTCTTAGACCAGGCTTTCCATCCTCAAGGTCGCCTCAAGACAATTTCTGGAGTTCTGGCCATTGTGTCCACATCTCAGATAACAGGAAGGGAGCAAAGGAGGAAGAGCAAAGGCTGTCACCTGAGTCAGCTCCCTTTGTAACATTTCCCCCGAAACCCATCATCGACTTCTGTGAAATCTTTTTTTAATTTATTTTTTATTTTTTTTATTTCATTGCTTAAAGTATTACAACAAGTGATAGATAAGTATTACAACAGATGATAGATAGATCTCCATTTTTTTCCCTTGCCTTTCCCCCCCTCCTCCCTAACCCCCAGTTTCCCGTGTCCACTGATTATGCTCCTATGCATGCATGCAAGTCCTTCAGTTGATCTCCCAACTCCCTGCCAACCATCCCCAGCCTTCCAGCTGTAGGATGATAGTCTGTTCAAGGCTGCTCTGTCTCTGTATTTGTTTATGTTTATCATTTTGTAATGGTCTTTATTATCCATAAATAAGTGAGGTCATGTGGTATTTTTCTTTCATTGATTGGCTTATTTCACTTAGCATAATGCTCTCCATTTCCATCTATGCATAGCTAAGATCTGGAAACAGCCTAAGTGCCCATCAGCAGATGAATGGATTAGAAATCTGTGAAATCTTTAGATACTCTTACATACCATGGGGTTGGAGAATTATGTTTTGTTTTGTTTTTAAACCCAGGCACATCACCTCCCACAACAATATAGGGACCAGCTTTTAAAGAAAAAAGGAAAACAGGATATTGAAGACAATAGCAGTCTCTGCAACACTTTTCTGTTCCCAAATCTTTGGAAGCCTTAGATGAACATCAGCCATCAGAGAGATAGAGTGTGAAATCCTCTCATAAGATTAGAATACAAATGACTGCTAGTGTTTTCTACTTTAAGATGACATGAGAGCATGGAGTTACGATTTCATAGAAGGAGAAACAGAGCAGAGCATGATGGCCCCTCCCCCTGACCCATGCACATTGTTTTAGGGTTACGGATGTGTTGTAGACTAGAGGGTTATCCATGTGTTCCACAGACAGGGAAGCTGGATATATTGAAAAAGTGTTTGCTGCTGATTGTTCTGTGTATTTATTAATCGGTTTTCATCTTTCTTTCCCAGTGAGAATTTCATAGTTGTTGATTCTTCTTATAAACAGTTGGTTTTGAAATGAAATATAACTCAGCTACATCCTTTATAAACAGATAAGGTAAAACAAACACTTTGAAACAAATGGGATTTGTTTCATTTTAATAATTTTCTTTGTTTCTGTTCTTGGGAGCAGTGGTATTTTCTTCTAATCCTCTTTCCTTTTAGATGGCAGGCAAGTAGGAAATTAGCCACAGCTTCTATAGCTGCTTTATGGTGACAACGGGAAGAAATGAAAGATGGCCTGATATTGTAAGGACCAGTAAAAGAGGAGCATTCAGAGTTGAGGGAAAGATAATACCTTTAGATCTATAGGACTAATTCTTCAAACATTTAAGAATGGAGCTCCCACTTTCTCTGGATGGCTTTAAGCAGATTCAGGCGGAACTATCATTTCCAATTTGTGTATTCCATCCTGGTTCGTTGCTGATTGATGTTAGACTCAGCGCTGTGTCCTGCCCTGAGGCTACAAATGAGTGACTGGATGTGGTCAATGGTACGACCAGAGGTGGCTGGACTCTGGCATTTGCAGCTGCAGGAGAAGTCAGTGCACACAGGGCCAGGGGGTGGGAAGCTCTGTTAATCTGGGAATTAACAATAAAGAACAAAATGAAGGAATTGCACAGGAGCTTGGTTGATTCACGTGATCCAGATGGGGTTTTTCTTCTTATACTAGAGGCCCAATGCATGAATTCATGCACGGGTGGGGTCTGGTCAGTCCATCCCCCGATTGGGACCCAATCAGGGCTGGGGGGAGGGGCTGTGGGTGATTGACCTGTGGGTCCTGCCCTCAATTGAGGTGGGGGAGGCCTGATTGGGGGTGGGGTCGGCCAGAGGAAGATGCTGTGGGTGGTTGGCTGGCTGGCCCTGCCCCCAATTGGTATGTGTGGGGGTGACCAGGGGCAGGACCATCCAGGGGTAGGGACCACAGGCGGTTGGCCAGCTGGCCCCACCCATAATCGGGGAATGGGGACCCGGCAGGGGGAGGTGCTACAGGAGGTTGGCTGGCTGGCCCTGCCCCCTTTTGGGGTAAGAGGAGTGATTGGGGGTGAGACTGGCCAAGGGGAGGGGCTGTTGGAGGTTAGCTGGCTGGCCCTGCTCCCTACTGGGGCGGGGGGGGGGGGGGGGGGGATTGGGGGGGGGCCCAAGGGGGGGGGGGGCCGTGCTGGGGGTTGGCCAGCTGCCCCATCCTTGATGGGGTGGGAGAGGTCAATTGGGAGTGGGGCCGGCCTGGGGGAGGTTGGTTGGCCAGCCCCACCCGAGATCAGGCTGGTTTGCTGGCCACAGTGGGTGTCATAGCAACTGGTCATTCGTTCTGATCGTTAACAGCCTTTCGGTTGCTGGCTTTATGTATATATATTAATGTGAGCTAGGAGCCAGGAGCAACCTCCTTCCCTTGGTATTTCCTATCAAATCTTGCACAGGCTTTAGGCCATTGACACATTTGGATATATGGAAAATAGTTGTCTTGGATATTTCATCTGTCTCCCAGGATGACATATCAGGTAGGAGGGTATCATAGTGTTTTCTTTGCTGTTATAAACAGTTCTTTGAGCTGAAAGGTTTCTGAACTCATCTATTATTTTCCTCTGGGTGGGAAGGGATGGCTCATGATTGGTAACAAGGGCTCACATATCACCTGCCTTTAATGGTAGAATCAAGAGCATCTCATTTCCCGAAGTGTGACTTTAATTTCCTGTCATCTGGATGCCCGTGTTCAGAGGCAGGGTGTGCCATCCCACGTAAAAGAGAGTAGGAGGAAGCACTCTCGCCTCATATTACAGTTTGCCAGAAGGTATTCAGGGGAGTCCTTTTATGCCTTAACGCCAAGTGAATGGATCCCATTGTTACCTTCCCATTATTTGGCTGCTGGATAGGGGTGTTGGGGAGGTAGAAACTGTGACACTAAAAATAAGAGGCAGTCCCAGCAGGGCAGTAGATATGGTCCTCATGGGCACTGATCAAGTGTGAGAAGCAGCTGATAGGATCAGAATGCCCAGAAGTTAAAGCTCAAATAATGAAAAATGAGGAAGAAGCTAAATAGAGATCCCCCAAGGTTATGAAATCTTAAGGAAAACCTTTTGGAATCTGGGCCTGATCAAGGCTGTTCATGCCCACTAGTAACTAAAATACGTATGAAGTATGGAGCTTTTTTTTTTTCTGGAATCATGAGATCATTGACTGAGAGTGATAAATGATAAGGGGGTGATTCTGAACTAGATACCAAAAGCTCTCTTTATTCTGGAATGTCTTCCAACATTTCCCAGATGGTGCATTTCACACTCTAGACTTTTCTTGGTAACTCTGAAAGTCACTGGGTGGTGCTAAATGTTCTTCGGAGCTTTTCTATTTTTTTCTTTTTAAAATTCAATTTTTTGGGGGTAACAATCCTATATAATAAAAGGGTAATATGCATATTGACCCTAACAGCAGAGTGACTGGGAATGACTGGTCACTTTGACACACACTGACCACCAGAGGACAGGCACTCAGAGCAGTCCCACAGGGGGAGCTCTGCTCAGCCACAAGCCAGGTTGATGGCTGCCAGCACAGTGGTGGTAGCAGGAGCCTCTCCCTTCTCCTCAGCAGTGCTAAGGATATCCAACTGCAGCTTAGGCCTGCTCCCTGCTGGCAAGTGGACATCCCCCAAGGGCTCCCAAGCTGCCAGAGGGATGTCTGACTGCCAGCTTAGGCCTGATTTCCTGTGGAGTAGGCCTAAGCCAGCAGGTGGACATCCCCCAAGGGGTCCCAGACTGTGAGAGGGCACAGGCTGTGCTGAGGGAACCCTCCCCCCAAGCGCACAAATTTTTGTGCACTGGGCGTCTAGTAGTTAATAATATGTAAATTTCAGGTGAACCACTTTATGCCATGGGTCTGCTTTATTGTGTGCTCACTACCTGAGGTCCAGTAGTTTCCTTCCATCACCATATATTCGACCCCCTTTATCTTCTTTGTCTTCCCTCCTCCCCTCACCCCCCCCCACATTCTGTTGTCTGTATCTTTGATTTTGTTTGTTGCTTTTTGTTTTATATCCCACATATAAGTGAAATCATATGGTTCTTGTCCTTTTCCACCTGACTTACTTCATTTAGCATGATACTCTCAAGTTGATGTTTGCCTTGTTATGATGGGGGGACTTCCTCTACCTACATGTGGTTGCTTCAGGGCTAGATAAAGAGAAGGCATATGTTTGGATATAATCAAGTTGCTCATGAGGGAGAAGGACCAGGAATGAATGAAAAGAGTGATTACGGAAGTAGGCCGTGAAATGTGAAGTTGAGCAAGGGGGAGAGTGGAGAATGGGAGAGGTGAAGAGCACACCACTGGCATACTGCATTAACACAAGTGGAAGAGAGCATTGCTTGACAATATGGGACAACTGAGACTTTAATGTTCAATATATTAATAATAATCTGGCACATCTTGGTAGTTTAATTTTTTCTTGCCTCGTCCAAATTACTGATAATCCTTATGATTCAAATTGGTTTATAATTGCCAAAGTAAAATGCATCAACAAACAACCTATTTATATAAGTTTTTTTGTATTTGTAGAAAATATCTCCTTTGGACTTATATTATTGAAAATCTTTGGTTTCCTAATATTTCTGTTGTTAATCTGCATTTCTTAAATGAACTTATATATTATATTCAGTGTACCAATACATATTCCCACTTTAGCTCTACCAAAGCAAAATTTTTCTTATCACATCTACTGACCTTTTCTTTATTTGATGTCTCCTCTATCCTACTTTGGTGGAGAGCTAAGTCAACATTATGCACCCTGGCACATTTTTTGTCCCTCTCATTGGAATTGGATAATTGAATTAATTGTCTGGGGGTAAAAATCAAACCCCAATCCAAATTCTTCATTTTACTGGTGTCATTGAGGTGCCTCCCTTACATCATTAGGAAACAGACAGCAGTTTATTATGTAAGCCGAAATAGGGGCGAATGATGTAATGACAAGTGCAAACATTCTGTGTTGTCTGGAAAAGAAAAGGGAGTCACAGAGAAAAGAATTTGCCGTTTTTCTCCTGCACTACCTACGGGGCAGGTGTTTGGATTATTCATGAGTCATCTTGCTCTTAACATAAAAAATATCTGTAAGGTAGAGAGGGGTAGTTCATCAGGTTCACCGTTCCAGTTCCCTAAGGAGCATCATAATCACTGCCTGCTCTCCTCACACAGCCAGCTGCCTGTTGCTAACTTTGCTTTCAGGTGAACCCCCTTCACCTCCCCCAACCCCCAGGAAGGACATCTTCCCTGCAGATGTGTCCATACCCCCTGGGTCATACAAAATCATACACTTAAATAATTGATGATTCGGGATTTCAGTAGGTTCCTTTTTCATTATATTATTGTGAATCCGTTCCATTATACCTGTTACAGCCTGGAGGAACCAAATTAAACTGCAAAGAGTCAGCTACTGAATTATGGTAGATAAGGGTATAGTATAGACCCCTGTGAGCCTGAAGCTCAAATGGCCATTTGGCCTCACCCATTTTTGAACCATTCATGATAGAAGTTCAATATTTGTGAATTATTTTTTCATATGCGTTTTAAGGTTATTCCAAGGCTCTAAAGAAAACTTAAATGTTAAGATTGTATTTTGTATTAATTTATTCATATATTCTTTTCATTGAATATTTTTATAAAATGTCTTTACCTCATAGCATTAATGCTATTCTGGGAATTTTGGAAGAAATTGGAAAATGAAGATTGGTATTTGAATTTAGACTTGACATTTTCTTTAAGTTTAGATTGATGATATCCCTATTTTATTATGAGAGCTAACATAAGTAATATCGAACTTATAAATGAGAAGGGAAGAATCATTTTCTTGCTTGAGAAGAAAACTTACTGCTGTTGATAAGGTTTTTCTGAATAACTTCAACTAATTGTTTAGAAACATTTCAGTCCTCTAAAACTCCGATATTTTGGAGAATGAGGGTAAAATACAGAATAAAGAAAGTACTACATTTGGGACTATCATTGGTTATATGATGGTTAATTTTATGTGTCAAGTTGAGAGTGCCAAGATAAAGGTCAAACATTAGTCTGGATGATGCTGTGAGGGTGTTTTGAATGAGATGAACATTTAAGTTGGTAGACAGAGGAAAGCAGATTGCCCTCCCTAATGTGGGTGAGCCCTGTCTAATCAGCGGAAGACCTGAGTGAAACAGAAAGGCTGACCTTCTACCAAGTAAGAGAATTCTTCCTACCTGACTGAGTTTGAAGTGGAACATCGGTGGTTGTTTTTCCTGCTTTTGGACTCCAATGGAAACTTTGGCCCTCCCTGTGTCTCCTACTTGCCCCTACCCTTCAGATCAGAACTGTACCATGGGCTCTCCTGGTTCTCAGGCTTTCAGACTCAGGCTGGAACTCCGCCATCCTGGATCTCAGGCTTGTCGATCTCAAGACTTGTCAGCCTCCACAATTGTGTGTGCCAATTCCACATTATATATATATATATATTTTTTTTCCTGTATTTCTCTATTTATCCATACCCTAGTGGTTCAGAGTCTCTGACGAACCCAGACTAATACAGTTGGACTAAGTGGTTTTGATTCAGAGATATAAAGAGAGAGAGAGAGAGAGAGAGAGAGAGAGAGAGAGAGAGAGAGAGAGAGGAATAATTATTTTGAAAATGACAAACACCATAGGGAACATTATATAAAACAACTTAATTTGTTCAGTGTAATGTTTTCTAGAATATCTGATTTAAAAAGAATGATGCTGAGAAAATAGGGGGAATTAAAATAATGTTTTAAAACTGATTCAGAACATTCTTTCAAATGTCGAGTGATTGAAATTAATGCAGAAAATTCCCCTCTGGCATATTTTGGGTGTTGGATAAATAGTGATTAAAATGAAGTGCTACACTTGACATGCAATGAAAGAAAATCATGGCTTTACCTTTTGTTTTTTCAGTTAATGTCATACTTTAATTGTATTATCGTGAAAATACAGTTTTGAACCCGAATTTACAAACAAAAGTCCATTCTGATTTATTTCATAAAGATACATTATTTCTAGTGCTGTGTGATATCTATCTTATATTGCACAAACTTCATTTTAATAATAGCACCAGAAACACAAGTCATCTCTTTAGAATATGAGGCCTCCAGAAAAAGTAAACGCCTTTTGATCCTAGGCAAAAGGGCGTAGTATAAGAAACTATTATTATTTTATGTTGATGTTTTTTTCCTAACAATATCTTCAGTTTCTATATTTTGTTGGCTGCTTTTCCTGATGGTGGTTCCCTTAACATTTGTTCAAAAAGAACAAAAATATATAGTTAAACGTTCTTTTTTATCCTCTATGAAACGTGTTGGAATGTGAGTTTTTGAAGTATGTGCATTTTTCTTCTTAAAAAAACATAACGCTTCTACTACCTTGTATTTGAAGGTGGTTTTGTGTTTGTTTTTTCAGCATGAAAGGCACTTTATCGTACACTGGCAGCCTTGGAATGGGGTTGCTGGAAGGTGAAGTGCTGAGGCTGCTGAGCTCTACGGGTCTGAACCTGATTAGGTTATAAGCTGTGTGTGGGCGGAGGGGTGATGAACACAAAGGTTTGTGTTCCTATCTCTAGCTCTGGGATTCTCCATATGGGAGCATCTCAGCCCTTAGAGACCCTCTGCTGAGGACTCCAACCTGAGAGGGCGGAGATATCTCTTTATTATTGTAGGAGTTGCAACCTAAAATATTATGTCAGCACTTTGTTTTTGTGTGAATTATAAAATAATTTTGGCCCTAGCTGGTTTGGCTCCATGGATAGAGCGTCAGCCTGGGGAAGGAAGCGTCCCAGGTTTGATTCTAGTCAAGGGCACATGCCAGGTTGCAGGCTGGATTCCCGGTGCGGAGCATGCACGAGGCAGCCAATCAGTGATCCTCTCTCATCATTGATGTTTCGGTCTCTCTCTTCCTTTCCCTTTCTCTCTGAAATCAATGAAAACAAAGTTAAAAAACCCACCAAAAATAATTTTGTGTACCATTTTCCTTTTTAGTAAGCCTTTCTTATAAAATCACTTCATATGTAGGGCAGAGGTGGACATACCTAGGCCTCATAGTATGTACACATGTGCATGCATATCCATAGTGTGAACATATATTCATGCATGCCCACTGCATGCGTGCACATGCCTGAGGTGCCATGGTGTTTAGGCAAAGCTAAAGAGGTCCATAATCCACTCGCCCTTGCCCCCCACAAAGCTTGTCAGTGCCTTCTGGCATGATCAGTGTCTCACACAGGGCTCCTGTGAGAAGAGTGTTCTGAAGGCTTCCTCTCATTTTGCTTCCAGTCTTGATTGAGTGTTAATAGGTGCAGAGCCACCTGAAGGGAGAACTATGTTTTATTCTTTGTCTCATCCCCAGTGCAGAGCCCAGTGTCTGGCCTACGCTTCTAGCTCGTTGGGCTTGTTTAGTGAGCAGCAGGAGACTATCCTGGGGAAAAGCCATGCTTGTTGAAACCTGGCATGCTCAAAACCCAGCATATAAGGCGTCGGCCCCACCCGCACTCGCCCCGTGTAACATCTCTCTCATTAACTGGAGACCCCACAAGGAGAAGCTTCTCCATGGGGAGATCCGTGCCATCTCTGGACCCCGCCTGGCTGATGCTTGCAGACTGAAGACAAGAGTATCTGTTCTGTCACGCTGCCCGATCCCACCCACACCCAGCGCCTGCTGAGAACACGCTGTGGGATTCTCACCGTCTTTCCGTCTCGCTCTCCTTTGCCACAGTGAACTCTTTTTCTTTTCTAAGGCTAGCTGTCTCCTTGTCTAGACAACCCCCCCTTCCATCTCCAGATGGCTGTGTCTGCGAATCCCATAGATGTTCTCACTACCAAGAACTCCCCCCCAGGATGCCTTGGCAGTGAAGCTAGTCTAACTCTCGTGGTGTTACTCTAGTTAGTGGGCTTTTGCCAAAAAGAAAATGCCAGTATTTCCCTCACTTTGTAATTACTGAGGATGCTTATTCTTTTCAGTACTGATCATGCCAGAAGGCCCTTCACTTGGAACATGTCCAGATGGGCATGCCAAAGGCAAGGTTTGGGTCTGCTAAGGTTCCTGTAGAACTTTGTCATTTGCTCACAGGGGGCCTGAATTTTAGGCATCGAATTCCCTCAAGATCAGATGAATTGGGAGAACTGGGAGATATAAAACTGGAGGCATGTTTTATGTCTTATAGAATAGGAAAGCTGGTTGTTATTTTTTCAGCTCTCGTCTGATTTTAATTCGACTTTCTGATTAGACTCACCTGCAGTGTATTCATATTTGTTTTTCTCCTGCCAAGGTTCATGCAGGTTCCTTGGTCTCCAGGTTTTGGGATCATGATCTTTATGTTCTCTGTCACCTGCCAGACCCTCATCAGGGAAAAGTTGGACTTTGCAGGTCTCTTCCAAGAGCAGTTTCTTAATATATTCAGTTCTTACGTATCATGAAATGATATATATCAGTTAATCAGTTGTGTAGTATACTGGATGCACTAACAAATTCGAAGATTTTTCTAACGATGTCCTTTTTTTATACAGCTAAAGTAGATTCTAATTTATCCTGTTAATACTGCTCATTGCTTCATGATCTTTTCCTGGGTTGAAGAGAAGGGAGTGGAATTGAAACTAACATACTGGGAATTGCTGGTTGCTGTAGTCATTTCTGATGTGCTGGTAAAATTTTTGATAATCACCAATTATATTAATAGCTACATCACAGTTACTAAGCAAAACAGCAGAAAAGATGATGATGCAACTAAAATGTGCAATAACATGAGCACATTCGTTACAATGTAAAAAATCTGTAAATTCTCTGTACTATCATTTGAAACAATAAAGTAATATGTTCTTATGCTCATTCTTCAATAATGTATATCTTTTGCTTAATTAACTTTACCTATGGAATAGCATTTTGGAAAAAGCTCACATTAAAAATTATTTGAGATAAAAATGACTATTCAATTTTCCATGTAAACTGACAAAATTTTGAGGCGTTTTAAATTGTGGCTTCCTAACCCATTAACTTGTAAAATACTTTTATAAATACCATAGCAAAAATTCTCTAACACTCAGTTTATTTCACCACAATTTGGTTTTGTCAGAAAGAGGCTGGGCTGTGGGAATATATTATATGCAAGCTTCATCTGTCAAATGTGTTGTGGAGAAAATAAAGGTCAAAAATTACAATTCTAGAGATAACAACCTGAATAAATCAAAAGGAATATGCCTGTTCAAAAGTATGTATAACCTTTACCAATATTGTTTAAAAACAAGTACACAGAAAAGCCCCAAAGAGTTAGGTAGAAAACCTGGAAGACTGTTTCTTATCATTATCTATAATCATTATCTATAATAATCTATAATAATAAAAGCATAGTGTGCTAATTAGACCAGACAGCTGATTGACCTTCTGGACAACCTTCTGGACAAAGCTGCAACAGTGGGGGCCAAGGCAGAGTTAGTTAGGGGCAATCAGACAGGCAGGCAGAGTGGTTAGGGGTGATCAGGCAGTTAGGGGCAATCAGGCAGGCAGAGTGGTTAGGGGCAATCAGGCCAGGCAGGTAAGCAAGCAGTTAGGAGCCAACAGTCCTGAATTGTGAGAGGGATCATGGATTGTGAGAGGGTGCAGGCTGGGCTGAGGGACACCCTCTCCTCCTGCCCCCCCACCCCCCGCATGAATTCGTGCACCAGGCCTCTAGTTGATTACCGTATTTTCCGGCATATAAGACGACTGGGAATATAAGACGACCCCCGACTTTTGAGAAGATTTTCCTGGGTTAAAAAGTCGTCTTATATGCCAGAAAATACGGTACATATTTAGCAGTCTTTGAGATAGATCCAGTTAAAAGAGTTGATCCCAGAATTTGCTCTTTGCACAGTGAGAAAAGTGATTACAATTTAGAGGTAAAGAAAACATCTCCTTATCTTTAATTGTATCCTCTGTAGTCCTTAGAATGTTCCTCATTGGTTCAACAGGGATGGCGATAATACCAATCTCATAGAATTGTTATGGGAGTTAATGGCTTACAATGTAACAAGTATTGACTATTACCATTTTTGAATCCAGTGAGCCCAGCCCATTTTTGAGCTAGTGATGTTTCTTCAAAACCAGTATTTAAATCATATTTTGGTGTCAGGAATGAAATGAATTGTCTACTAATAGACTACCTTTCAATATCAAATGGTATAAACAGTATAATATTTAAGTGTCCATTCAGTTTAATTTATCTTACTATTGTAGCTTTCAGATTTCTTACTTGAATGGCCTCCTGTCATAGTTGAATAGAACACCATTGCTCTTTAGGCTGAAGACATTGCCCTTCCATCTGCAGCTCTAGTAAGCAAGTTATCTTGTTTCCACATGTTGTCATAAGGAGATGCTTTATTTAAACAATGCCAAAAATGTGGAAGCTATTGTGATTTTATTAACAACTAGGGGCCCGGTGCACAAAAATTTGTGCACTCGAGGTGGAGGGAGTCCCTCAGCCCGGCCCTCTCACAGTCTGGGACCCCTCAGTGGATGTCCTATGATGGCCCCAGTCTGCCAGGCGCCTTTTGTGTGTGTGTGTGTGTGTGTGTGTGTGTGTCACCACTGGGGACCTGCCCCCAGCTGCATCTGAGGCTCGGAGCAGTCCTCCTGTGTGTGTCTACCTGCTGGGGGCCTGCCCCCAGGCACACCGTGGAGGCTTGGAGCAGGCACCCCCTCTATG
>PVJC01043056.1:0-14677 GCA_004026665.1 Murina feae
CACAGACGGAATGGGAGGCAGGAGGCACCTGGAAGTGTTGCCTGAGCTGCTCACCTGGCTTTCATTGCTGACATCATTAGCTGCTAATTGCTCTCCCCTAGCCCTGAATCGGTCCAGGGAGTTTGCCTCAAGACCCGGCGTCTGCCCGCATGAGGGGCAGGAAGCATCCACCTCATCATGTACCCTGGACGCCGACTGCCCTGAACTTCAGAAATGCTGTTCCTTTTCGTGGGGCCACCGCTGTGTGGCTCCTGCACCCCAAGGTAGGACTGGGACCTGCAGCAAAGCAGGTGCCTAGCGAGGCAGCTGCCCGTGGGCTGGGGCCCGGTCCTGATGTGGTGAAGGTCGAGGGGAGGGGAGTGATTTCCAGGAACCTCAGCCAAGGTCGTGATATCACGGGGAGTCCACAGCTGTGTGTGGGCACATCCCACTCCCACTCAGTGCTATGTCTCTGCAATGTCTCTGACCACCGACGCCTCAGGGGGGGACAGGAGTGCTCACAGGCCTTCCTGGCAGAGCAGTGACTCAAGTTTCCGTAGTTGCCTGGAATGCCCTAGAGTCCCCCGGCAGGTGGCACTTATTGGAAGCTGACCTGTGTGATAGCTGCTCCTGAAATGCTCCAGGGGCCTGAAATCCTGCTCCTGCACCTGTCTGGCAGGCCTGTGGCCCAGCCCTCAGGGCATGCCTGTCTGGTCTGGAAGGTTCTGGTCTTGACTGGGGCTGCCCCCAGGAGAAAGGGTTGGTCAAGGTTCAGAGCTAAGAATAAATATACCATACTCATTGCCCTGGCTGGATGGTTCAGTTGGTTGGCATGTTGTCTTATCACCAAAAGGTTGCAGGTTTAATTTCATAACCCAGGTATGTGTTGGGCAAGGCACATACCTAGGTTATGGGTTTGATCCCCAGTTGGGGCGCATATGGGAGGTAACCGATCGATGTTTCTCACATTGATGTTCCCCCCCCCCCTTTCTCTCTCTCTCTCTCTCAAAATCAATAAAAAAACCCACATATCCTCTGGTGGGGATTAAAAAAATTAAATATCATATACATTACTAATATATGTTATAATATAGTCTAATATTAGTATAGTATAAATAATGTAAGGTATTATATATCACATATATTAATTATGCTATTTGACTATATATCACAGTATACATATCCTATAAAATACATATTACACACATTATTATCTCCAAAAATATAGTGTGTAGTATATATAAGATTACAAATATTATAATGAAAGAGAAGTGTGGGATAGGAGGTGGGGGAGGTGTCCCATGCCAGCCATGCAGCAGCCCTCCCCTCAACACACACAGGAGGGTGAATGCAGACGGGCCAGCTCCTGCCTTCCGGACCTCCTGTCCCCCTTCTCAGCCCAGAGCCTCTGGGCCTGGAGCTCATCAGTCTGTGCCCCCTGCAGCTCCAGAGGGAACTTGGGTGCATTCCTGGTACAATGTGACCGTCCTGGTGAAAATGGACTTCAGCGAACTCCAGCAGGTGGACGCCAGGCTGCTGGACCACATGCGGCTGCTGCACTCCATGGTGGGTGAGGGCGGGCGAGGCCGCAGGGGTTGGGGAGGGGTTCCACGAGCGAACTCAGAATGCCCGACTCTGAAGCAGCTGTAAATTCCTAATTTAAAAACAAAGCTTCAGAGAGGTGTCATTTATGTGCAACGAAGTGCACCCGCAAAAGTGTGCAGCTTGAAGTTTGACACACACGGCGTTTAAGCCGTACACCATCATGGGGCAGAACACAGAACCCCTAATCTTCTAACGGGCTGCTGCCTAAACCAAAGGGTGCCCCGTGCAGATGGCCTGGGCCCCAGCACTGTGTTCTCACTGGGCTCCCCCTCGGTCCCCAGTGTGCTGGAAAGTGGTGGGATGGGGACCTTTACCCGCACTATCGCGGTTCGGGGAGGGATGGCTCTCTGTGGTGGAGGCCGCCTGTCCTCATGGGCTTGCACAGCATGCCTGACCTCTTTGCATAAGCACCCAGATGCATGCCTGGCTGTGACAGCCACACATGTCACTGAGCAAGGCCACATGTCCCCTGGGGGCAACCTGCTCCTGCTGCAGACACAGCTCACACTGCAGAGCCTCCCGGCCAGGATGACTTCACCCGGCGGTGGCTGGGCCATTGCCCATCCTCATGGATGGAGGTCTCTCCAGGGTGTGGTCTGCCCTCAGGGCCACATGGGCGAGTGTCCCCTGGAGTGAGCCCAGTCTCAGAAGGTCCCACACTTCGTTTAATGCTCGGGGTTGCGTCTTGAGATGCTTCATAATTTTTGAGTACGGCCCTCAATTTTGCTTCTGCACTGGGCCCCACACACTCTGTGGTTGGTTTTGCCTCACCTTCAGATCCCATGGGTGACGGGGAGGGGGTAGACCCGGACTTGGGTCCCTTCCCCACAGAACAGATGGCACACACACTCACCTTGCTCTGGGCTGTCCCGTAAAGTGACTTAAGAGGCATGCTGAAAGGACACAGTCCCCTGGATGCTTCTTACCTGCCCCAGCTGGCGGAGAAGGTGGCTCAGCTAGGGCAGGTAAGAAGAAGGCCCAAATAGCCAGTGAGAGCATGGCTCAGGAGCCAGACTGCCTGGGTTCAAATCCCGGTGCTGCCACTCATCAGCTGTGTGGCCTTGGGCAAGTTACTTAACCTCTCTGTGCCTTAGATACCACTTCCCTGAACTAGAAATGGTCATAATCCTATCGGAGACAGTGGCTGTGAGGTTTAAACAGTGCATGGCAAGAGCTTAAAGAGATATCAGGCTGGAGCAAAAAGGATTCGGATGAAATGAGAAAAGGGGTCACGAAAGCTAAAAAAGTCAGATGTGCAACATGAGACCGTGGCTCGACGTCAGGCCTCTAATTCCTGATATAACCCTCTGTCATGAGCTTGAGGGTGGGACCGCGGGGCCCGGGGGCTGCCCGGTGTTTTTTTCGGTGGGAGGCTGAGACAGAGCGCCACAGACTGGGGGTGGCGTACATAACAGACACTGAGGGTCCCACAGGTCTGGAGGCCTGAGATCGAGGTGTGGGCAGGCCTGCTCCTTCTGAGGCTGTGAGGGAAGGGTCCCTCCTAGGCCCCTCTCCTTGGCTTGTAGGCGGCTGTCTTCTCCCTGTGTCCCCACAGCGTTTCCTTCTATCGGAGTCTCACTCTGTGTCCAAATCTCTTCTTTGTGTAAGGACACCAGTCACACTGGGCAAAGGCTCATCCGGATGACCTCGTCTTAATCTGATTACATCCCCTGAGACCCTATGTCCAAACAGGGGCCCATTCTGCAGTCCTGGGACTTCAACATGAGGCTTCAGGGGTTGGCCACATTTCAGCCCATGGCAGCCGGTGCTGCAGAAGTATTTATCGTCTGGTTTGCAGGCTTTCACTGGGGTGATGACAGAACTCAACTACCATAGGGGTTCTCTTCTGCAGACCAGAACGGCTCATGTGGGTGGTGCTCTCACTCTGGCTTCACAGGTGACCAGTGCCCTGCAGCCGATGGACGCCGCTGTCTACCACCTGCACTCGGCCTGTGGGGACACCTCGACCACAGTGTCACGGCTGCTGCTGGGCCTGCCGCAGCCGGTGCCTGTGGCCAACGTGTCCACCGTGTTGGACGGCATCGTGAAGCGCGTCTATGAGGTGATCAACATCCAGGTGCAAGGTGTGCTTGCCCGGGGAGAGGAGTGGGAAAATGACCCGGCAGGTGAGGGGGGGCTGACCCACGTCAGCCCATTCTGGTCCAAATCAAGTTCAACTGTGTCCCCGCCGCACACTCCCATTCCCGGGTTTCTCCTTCCACCCAGGTGGGCGCTGGTGAACAGACCCCAGGACCTACAAGGGTTTCTCCCTTCCGTCCTCCTTCTTGCCCCTTTCCCACCCTCACCAAGGACATCCCGTACCCAGAGACTTTGTCAGCAGAACTTGTACAAAGTTGGATTTGGCAAAGTGCACAGATGTGGACTTGTTTCTGGAAGAAATTCCCTTTCTTTTTCTTTTTTCGTTGGGTCTGTATCAGGGGTTAGCAAACACTTGGGAAGTGTCAGGCAGTAACACTTGGGCTGCGGAGCACAGGGCCTCTGGCTCAGCGCTCAGCTGCCGGGGGACGTGGAAGGGTGTGAGCAAGCCCACGGCACTGGCAGCACGTCCTGAACCAGGACAGGAGGACCCGAGTCCCCTGCTCCCCTGGGAGCGTGGCTGCTCCTGTGAGGAACTTCCTGCTGGACAGTGAAGGTCACACACAAGGATGCCAGGCTCTGGATCTCTAATTCCCCTGAAAATCCACACATGTGCTTGAGGACCAGACTCACTTGAGCCAGTAAGAGAAGTGCCCCCTGTGAAGGCCCCCAGCCGGAGACGGGACCACACCTGTAGGTGAACAGATTGAGGTTGGCACTGGAGGGGCTTAGGGCAGGAGGGTCAGGTGGGAGACTCTGTCATGGGATGTGGGCTTTGACTGGCTGGTTTTTGTTTTTTTATTTTGGAGGTGGGGTAGAGCTTTGATCCAGGGCTTTGTTCTAGATTGGACGCTGTCAGAAAGTGGTGATTCTATGATTGGGGTATCTGAATAAGAGGAACCAATTTGCCTGAAGATGAGCTATAATTAGTAAGAAAAACTAAGAGCCACTCCTTTTGCCCAAGAGGTGTGTGTGACATTCTGTGGGTAGCACAGTGGTCCTTTTTTTGTGTGTGTCTGGCTTTGGTCAAACCATGTAGAGGCGTGGTTCCGCCTCACTTTATCCTGGTCGGGGAGTCACCTTGTGTGTTCTGAGATGGTTTCTGTCGGTAGGAGAGGGAAGGACCCAGCTGTGAGTGACAGCCACCTCTGAATGCCAGGGGCTACTCTGCTCCCTTTCTCAGTCCAGAAAGGAGCCCATCCACCACATCAGTTCTCGGGTAGGATGCTTGGACCCATCATGTCATGACGCTCAGACTCAGTACAGCCCCAAATCGGTTGGCTCAGGTCACCGCAACCACCCAAGCGCACATGAGGGCTGCAGGCAAGAGCGCCATGTGTCCTGAGACGCACCCGGGCCCATGGCCCCGTCCACTTCCTCAGCTCAGAGGATACACACCGGGAGGCTAGTGGTTGCCACTCACCTGCTCTTCTTTTCAATAGATGTGAATGAATGTGTGTATGAGGAACTCAACGCCTGCTCTGGAAGGGAACTGTGTTTCAACACGGAGGGCTCATACCAGTGTGTCCGCCACCCAGAGGCGCCGACCTCGTCTCCCCAGAAGCTGGACCGCCCGTGTGAAGGTAAGATGTCACAGGACTTGGCTTTCGGTCTAGATGGACCATGGGCCACAGAGACCCTCTCTTCTTGCAAAGACGAACAGCTGGCTCATGGGCAGAGAGCGGTCCCTGCTTCTGTAGATTGTTCTGGCTCTCATACCTGGCTAGTCTCACCTTCTTCCTTCAATTGAACCAATCTGTGGGAGATGCTGGTAATAGCAACACGTGTGAGTAGATCATCATTTCTGCTCTCAGGAAACTCAGTGGAGAGCAGGCCAGATGCTTGGCAGGCGTGATGTGTATGAGTAGGATGCCTGTGTAATTTGTTGTTTAAATCAGGGCACTGATAGTGAATGGGGCCTGATGGATACTTACACTGGGCCCAGGAGTAACCTGGACCATCCCTGGGATTACTGATTGATTAGATGTAATAGAGAGAAATGAGGCAGCATGCAGATGTCTTGGCCGGACAGTGTAATAGATGGCGATTGCTGAATGTGTTGGGAGAGACTGGGGTTATGATAATTATTTTTAACAGTAACTGTTTAAATTGAGAAGGCATTGAAATGGAGTGGAGAGGCCAGGGTGCTGACTGAGCTGCATATGGGTGCTGGAGCTCAGAGGGGGCTGAGTGCATATGGGAATCTGGGGTCATCAGCATCCAGGTAGCATTTCACTATGGGCATGGTCGGGGGTCTGGAAGTGGGGGCCTGGTGCCTGGGGCTGAGGAACCCCACTATTTAGAAGTCAGTACAGGAGGAGGAGCTTGCAAAGAGACAGAGTGGATGGGAAGAACAGTAGGAAAAACAATCTCAGGAGGAGGTGCAGAGACTCAGCAGAGCCTGGAGGAAGGGTAGGCTCTCAGGAGGGCCTTTCTGGAAGATGGCTGAGGCCAGAGCAGGCTCATGTGCTGATGGGAGAGACCCTGGTTGATTCTTGCAGCTCTGGTGCCCAGTCAAGCTTTCTCTCTTCTGGGAAGCTGCTCTTGGACGCCTCCCCCCCCTCCCCCAGGGCTTCCCCAGCTGGGATGACAGTCACCTGCAGCTGCTCTGGTGGCCAGCGTGTGGTCAGGAGAAGCTCAGTGGCCACAGCCTGTAGGGCTGTCTGCAGGTGAGTGAGGATGCAGCTGCAGCTGGACGGTGAGCTGGACAGGAAGGGTCCAGTAAGTGAGCTTTCATTCATTCACTTACAGGACACATTTTGCTGCGTTCCTGTAAGGCACCAGGTGAAGAACACACTGGAGGAGTTACGGCCGACCTTGAATCCACTCTTTCCTTCCTTAGTGACAGAAGTTAGATTGCATTTTGGGTGGAAATGTTAGCTGAAGAGACTAGGTTTCCCTACCTCTCTTGTAGGCAGGGTAGCCATGTGACTTGTCTTAGCCAATGAGACACGGCATAAGTTTCCATGGGAACGAAGAAGACTGCTTAATGGTTATAGGCCCTGCTAAGACCAGGCTGAGCACGGGATTGTGATGACTGAGGCCCCCTTGGCTGCCTGAACCACAGGGTGACCTTGAGGATAAGGCTCAGACACTAGTGATGGGGAAGCAAAGATAGTGAAAAGGCCTGGGCCTGAGGTACCATAGATTTTTCCTACACAAAGGGTCCACCTGATGGGTGTCAAACACTGTTATGTGGGGTTTCCTATTATATGGAGTAACTTCTCCCAATGCAAGTGACTTGGGGCAAGGCAGGAAGCAGGGAGGGAAAGTGCAGGCAGGGTCCTGGAAGCAGGTGGCTGGTGGTGAGGTAGTGGGTGTGGCGGGGAGGTGTGTCTGCTAGACAAACACCAGGCTTCCCAGGACAGACGGGCGTTAGTGGGAGAGGAGAGTGCATGATGGGACGCGATGCACTCGGTACCTCTCTTGGAGTTCTGCCTAGGGCAGATACTGCTTATTCAATTTGGCCACCAAAACTTTCTCTTGTTATTGCAGAATCTGATTTATTACTTTAGCAACATTCTAGCAACAGCGGAAATATAAGTCACCCTCAGTCTCAACGCGCCAGCAAACAGTTTTCTTTTTCCCCTGTTCTCTTCCAGGTTTTCTACCCTATTTAAATCCTGCTATGCTTGTGGTTTTGTATTCTGCTTCCTTCACTCACCATTATGTCTTGTGAAGGCTTCCAAGAAGCAACCTGGTCTTCATCATCCTAATTTCGATGGTTGAGTAAGAGTGATGGCGTATAGCAGTGAAATAATGTCTTAGCTATTTGCCTCATGGGGGGCATTAAGGTGGCTTCCAACATTCTGCTCTAGAAACTAGCACTTCCATTAGCAGTGTGAAGTGGTTATGGAGAATACTGTTATACTCACACTCAAATCACTTAATTTAATTCGCATGTCCTATCCCCTTAAAGGACTGTAACAGTTCATAGTAACACAGTCAAGAGCTGCTTAGCATGTAAGTCACCTGGCTCTGTGATAAGCACCTTTACAGCATCACCTTATTTAATCCTCAGAACAACCCTGCCAGGCGACTGCCTCACCGTGCATCCCCCAGAGGCTGCCCTCGGCACAGCGTTGTGCCACCCGGTGGCCGTGCCTTTTCCTCCCCATTCAAATAGAGCTGACCAGGGCTCTAGGGCTGTGGACTATTTCCTCAGTGACCCAGCACTCAACGGGATAATGAGTGCAGGGTCCTTGCTCACTCTTCCTGCTTTGCCATGGAGGGTGGAGGCTGTGGGATGATGCTGGGAGGGGCTGGTTCCCAGTCCCACTTGAGGACCTGAAAAGTCAGTTTTCGTCACTGGAATGTTCTACTTCCTCCAGGATGAAGCTCCACGGGGCAGGTCTCCTCATTACTGACCGTGAGTCCTGTACTTGGCAAATATTAGACACTAAACACAACTATTATATAAAAGCCTAAGTGACCATTATGACCAGATGACTGGATGACTGGCCGTAGCTATGATGCACACTGAACACCACAGGGCAGATGCTCAACACAGGAGCTGCCCCCTGGTGGTCAGTGGGCTCCCACAGCCAATCTCCCATGGCCGGCCAACCTCCCTCAGTCCCTCCTCTGGCTTGCTGGCCTCGTTTGGCCCTGATTGGCCCAGCTAGGGACCCCATCTGTGCACAAATTCGTGCACTGGGCCTCTAGTATTTAATATCAATGAAGAGGGAGGTTTGAATGGTGCTGTTCCTAGGATCTCTGAGTGTTGAGTGCTGAACATACCAGTCCACTTGTAGCAACAGAGCACTCCTCCGCTCTGCGGGTCTAATTAGGACTGTGCATGCCCTCCATGCACAACTGGGCCCACAAAGCTTTGCACAAACTCCCTTGCAGACCACCCTGGATCTACACTGTGGCCTCCCGGGGCAGAATCCTGTCCGTCACTGAGAATAGAAGGCTGGAATCAGTTATTGAAAATACTCTGGTCAGTAATCTGAAAAAGACATTAAGCTCTATTTATAGTTAGGGCTGTTGTCGGCCAGACTTTGCCATGCTGCCCAGACACTGACTTACAAGGTTCCATCCAGACAATGGGCTGTCCCACAGGTGAAGGGAAAGGCGTCCCGCCCGGCTTCACTCCCCACCGGGCAGAAAAGGCGAACCCAGCATTGCCAGCTCCGAACCAGAGTGAATTCCAATCGCATATTGCTAAGGGAAGCAGCACATGGTTTAAATTTAGAAGCTAATATAAATGAGCAATCTGCTGGAATGGTTTAGAGGTACAAACCCGTGGAAAATACAGCACCAATTTCACATGCTTTTCTTGTGAAATTAGTCATTCAATTAATGACACACGGGGCAGCTGGATTCTTGCACAAAACAGAGACCGTAAGAAATGTTGCCCGGTTGGCATGTAACGTTCCAGGAACACACTGCCTGTTGGACGGGGCGGAACTGTTCCAGCACCCTCCAGACTCCGTCTGCCATGGTCCCCTTCTCCCTTGGAGCCGAACAGCTGGTCAGATCCGTCAGGAACCGTCTCCTGAATGCGCGCTTGACCAGGGCAGGGCTGCCCGCTCCAGAGGTGGCCAGGCTGGCAGGCCATTCACCGAGCCAAGACCCCTCATCCCTAACTGAATGCTCAGGCTCTTGGCTCACATCCTTAGCATTTCGACCTTTATGAGGGTCAGGAGTCGGGGTGACAGGCCCCAGGGAAAAGAGGAGCAGCCTGAGCGGGGTACCCTGGGAAAGGCAGCATCCTCGGCAGCCTCCTTCCTGCTTCCCCAGAGGTGGGTCAGGGCTGCCCCAAAGAAGCAATGCCCAGACCCAGGGACACGGAATCCCATGTGCTCACGGAGTTAAAGGTCACGTTCCCCACTGAAGGTCGGGGAGGCACATGGCAGCAGCGTCCTCGGGTTGCACAGACTCTGAGATTGGGTGTTATTTTCAAGGGCCTCGTTATACGAGGGTCGTCAGAAAGCTAAAGGGCCGCGAGAGCAGGTGTCTTGGCCAATGAAGGACTAAAACCCGGGTTCGAGCACAAGGGGCAGTGGCACCATGTCCAGTTTAACAGGCCTCAGGCTCTGATGATAGCCGAGGGCTTTGGCCGAGTGTGGCAGGAGCTGGCTGATTCTGCAGCAACTCGAATAACTTTCCAAGGGGCTGTCCAGCCAACAGTTGCCTTGAAAGCTCGTTAAAGGAGGCTGGGAGGTGCATTCGTTTCCTGTGGCTGTTGTAACTAAGGGCCACACACCTGGTGGTGTCAAACAGCAGAAAAAAGGTAAAAAGAAAAGCAAAAGAAGGCGATCAAATTAAAAACAAAAAAGACTAAAAGGACAGTAATGCGTTCTCTCACAGTTCTGGAGGGCAGGAGTCTCCCCCAAACACACTCTAGCCCCATCCTGGGAGAGTTGTCAGGGCACAGTGAGAATTTAGGTGGAGGTGCCCAGTCCCATCTAGATAAGGCCGGGAAGGGAGGGCTGGGCTCGCTGTGATTTATCTCCCCCTGCTTTGAGGGGGATCCACAGGGGTTCACAGGAGGGGAGAATGCACCCACAGGGCACCCCCATTAATAAAAGGCAGCTCCGTGCTCCGTTGGAGCTGAGTCATAGGCCTAGAGTGAGGCACTAACCTTGATTCTGAGCCTCTTGGCAGCCAAGGCGAAAAGGAAAATGGGTTGAATTACACTGGTTTTTATTTATTTTTTACTGAAAGGAAACATACACATTTGTCTGGAAAGGTGGGATTTTTTTCATGGAAACATGTTTTATGAAGCCTTTCATGAAGGACTCTGGGAAACTTTAGACACTTCTTAACTGTGTCTTTTTACTATGGTTTTGCAAAAGGTTTGTTAAAAATCCTCATGACTTGCTTTTTTATAGGACTCAGATTCTGATGTAAAAATTATTGTGCCTAGGCTGAGGGCGAAACTACTTTTTACATAAGTCATGTTCCTTAGGTGTCTGTTGTATGCCAGAATTTTTCTTCAGAAATGGAGATTAATTATATTTGAATGTTAAAATATATGTTAATTGTTTTATTGGACTATCACATTGTAGAGTGTTATATTAGAGTATTACTCCCCAACACATGGGTTTTCATATGGAAACATAAGAAGTCTGGTTCCTGAGTCTGGCCCTCCTTCTTAAAAGGACACAGTCTGCCTGGCTGGTGTGGCTCAGTGGTTGAACATGGACCTTTGAACCAGGAGGTCAGATTGATTCCCCATCAGGGCACACGCCTGGGTTGTGGGCTCCATCCCCAGTAAGGGGTGTGCAGGAGGCAGCCGATCAATGATTGTCTCTTATCATTGATGTTTCTAACTCTTTCCCTCTTCCTTCCTCTCTCTGAAATTAATCAAAACATATATTTTTTTAAAAGGACACAGTCAGATCGGAGCAGAGCCACCCTAATTACCTAACTTTAACTTAGTTACCTACCTCTTAAAGACCTGTCTCCAAATACTGTCACATCCTGATGTATTGGGAGTTAAGACTGCATCCTGTGAAGGCTGGGGGACGCAATTCAGCCCATGACACACCACAATGACCACAGCTGCAGCGACAGCTTAGGCTGTTCCATGTCTTGGCTGTTGTGAGTGATGCTGCAGTGAACTCTGAGGCGCACAGATTGCATTTCCTTCGGGAAAGTGCCCGGAAGTGGGCTTGCTGGATCATGTGGCAGCTCTATAGTCTTAATTCTGTGAGGAACTTTTGTCCTGTTCCCCACAGTGGCTGCACCAACAGTGCACAAGGGTTCCCTGTTGTCCCCACACCTTCGCCAGCACTTACCGCTTGTCCTTTTGCTGATAGCCATTCTGACAGGGGTGAGGTGCTATCACATGGCGGTGTCGGTAGCATCTCCCTGATGATGAGTGATGTTGAGCATCTTTTCACGGGCTTGTTGACCATCTGTATGTCATCTTTGGGGAAATGCGTACTCAGACTTTTTTGCCCATTTTGTAATTAGATTATTTGTGTGTGTGTGTGTGTGTGTGTGTGTGTGTTTGCCGTTGAGTTGTATGACTTTCATACATATTTTGGATGTTAACCCCTTACCAGCTGTGTGATTGCCAGTATCTTCTCCCATTCCCTAGGTTGCCTTTTCGTCTCGTGGGTGGTTTCCTTTGCTGTGCAGAAGCGTTTTTGTTTGAGGGGTTCCACTTGTGGATTTTGCTTCTGCTGCTTCTCTCTGACGTCCTCCGGTTCTTGTCCTTCTGTGTGTTCGCAGATGGTCCTCCCATCACAGACTACATGATCCTCAATGTAACCAGCAGCAGCTTTCAAGTGTCCTGGGGTTTAAGTTCCACCCAGAACCGCACCTTCCATGTGCAGGTTTCCAGGGGCAAGGAGCTGCTCAGGAGCGCCAGGACCCAGGCGACGACCCTGGAGGTGACGGGGCTGGAGCCTGGGGTGCTGTACTGGGTGAAGACCAGCTACCAGGCATGCAGGTCCAATGTCACTGCCATGCTGACTGTCAGAACCGGTAAGACCCCCATCTGAACACCATGTGTTCCCTGTGAGCTGGTCTTTCTGTCCTGATTCTGTTGGCCCCAGAAATTCAAACTATTGCTGTTCTTATAACCAAGCAGGGGCAGGCATGGGCGTGGCCCCACCATCCTAGTGAGGCGGCGGGCATCCGTGTCCTCTGAGCAATGTCTGGGGGCCATGGCCATCATGGGCTCCCTCACTCTGCTCACTGCGTTCTGCAGGCATTGAAAGACCTTCTGTGACACTTAACCCCTCAGGGCTGAGTGTGTATAACTTCCCCACACACACCAGGACCTGAGCGCCATGTGAAACCTGCAGGAAGCGCACCTCATTCCCTTGACACGGGCATGCCCCGCCCACTGTGTCAATGCCAGGAAAGGACTTTCCCCCAAACACACATGGGTAGGAATGAACCGGGAATTCCAGCGTCTGGAAGGCAGCTGGCGTGGCCATACAACTCTGCCAGGTGGCTGACTTTTCCCGGCCCCATGGTTCACGCTCCCTTTGCCTGGTCATGGTGGTACCTGGGTGGTGCAGGCCTTGATCTGTTATTTTTTTAAAATTTCCCTGAAAGCATAGGCTTTATGGAAAGCATCAACAGAAAACCGTGTGATGCTGGACCACGGGGCCTCAGCTAATGTGCACGATTGTTTCTCTCAGAGGCCCGTGTGTTCGGAGTCACAGTGAGGATCCTGAACCGCACGGCCACGGAGCCGCTGCTGACCCGCGGCAGCCCCGAGTACCGGGTCTTCTCCCGGCAGCTGCTTCATGAGGTAAAGCCGAGGGCGGCCGCGGCGAGCTGTCCCTGATGTTCTGAGCGACGCGTCCACATAAGCCATTGCTCGAATACTCCCCCCTCTTCGTTTCTGGGGGACTTCATCTAGATTTGGGGCCAATCCGTCTTTGAAATACATGTTTTGGATTCAAACGGTCGACACCGCTTGGTCTTCTAGCTGGGTATTCTGTTGAACTTTCTCCCTGGGGCCTGGGGGCTCTGTCTTCCCACTTGGGAGCAGTTCCGCTAAGCAGGGATCAGGCATCCCATCCCCCTATGGCGAACGGGGGACATTAGCACACAGCCTGGGAGGACCAAGAGAGTAGTGAGTTGATAAGCAGTCAAGAACCACGAAAGGTCTAGGATTTTGCCTTTCCCGCACACTAATGAGTTAGCCTAGTCCTGTCGCCTGGGTGCTGGCAGAAGAACGAGATGCCTGAGTTAAAGACAAAGGGCTTTGTCAGGCACAGCAGGCAGTGTGAGGTCCCATGGGGGCCAGTTCCCCCTCTGACCCCGGGTCCCACAGGGGTGACTCGGAGGGGTCCCGGTGGGTGATGCACGCAGTAAGCCTGCATCACAGCGGGAGATCCCCAAGCTTGGGGAGCCCAAACCTTTGAAACTGGGCTGGGAGCAAACATGACCAAACCTTTCTCCATGAGGAGACATTACCTTTATTCTCTCAGACAGGGAACAAACCTGCCCTACTGTGACCTCTCTCCCCTAAGGCTGTTCATCACACGAATGGCTCGGAACAATATTCTGGAACAAAAGGGCAGTTATGGCTTCTGCTTGCAGAATGTGGAGAAATGCGAGAGACCAGAGAAGGGTTGTCTCTCCACACTCACCTACAGGGAAAATTGGTTTTGAAACTCTCTGAGAGAAGCCCCTCTTTGCAATGGGACTGGTGTGTGTACAGGAATGGTGTGGCAAGGGGTGCGGGGGGAGGGCAAGGCTGCTGTCTGCCTGGCTCCGGCAGGGCTGGCCCCGAGCCCCTGCCTCTGCCTCGGGGAGACAGCCCTGTCAGCGGGGACGGTGCCAAACAGCCATGGGATTGTTCCTTGACGACCCCCTTGGTCAGTCAGTCCATCCATCAGCCAATCCAGCAGCCCCCTTCTCTCTCTCACACAATTTGCCTTCACACCGATTTTCGGAGCACCCAGGGGACACTGCATCTCTCATGCTCCATGACAGAGAGCCGGACTGTACTGGTCACTGCCCGTCCTCACAAACGCCCGGTCCGCTGTCCCAGGAGAGGCCCGGTTGGGGTGCAGTGAGCTGGGGGACATTTGCTTGCCCCAAGAGGTTGGTTGCTGGGTGCCTCTTCCTGGCCCCAGAGGCGACACATGGAACCTGTGCCCCGTCTGCAGCCACACCTGGGCCCTGCTTGGCGGCTTAAAGATGCGGATGGAAAATGGGTTCTAACAAGGGCTGCCGCCTCTCCCTGGCCAGGTTGAAAGTGCCTTTCCGCCGGCAGTGTCGGACCTGTGCAAACGGGGGAAGCTGAGGCTGCAGATCGTGTCCCTCCAGGCCGGGAGTGTGGTCGCGAGGCTCAGAGTGACGGTGCAGGACCCCGAGTTCCCCGTGGGTGTCTCCACACTGGCCCCCATGCTCCCGCGGCTGTGGGCAAGCACAGTGTTCCAGATTGACCAGAGGGGGACGCTGGTGCAAGGTAGGCGAGGAGATCCAGAGGCCCCTGGCGGCTCTGACTGCTGCAGGCCTGCCTTCTCCCCGGGCTTTAATACAGGGCCAGATGAAGCTGTGCCCGCCTTCCTGG